>VWYN01023876.1:687950-736670 GCA_013400075.1 Hippolais icterina
CGCCGGGCCGTCCCCATCCCACACTCATCGCTGTGTCCCGAGCGGCGGTGCTGCCTCGCCCCGGGGTTTGGTTCTCCGGGTTTTTTCCGTTTCGGTGTGTGCCGTCTGCGGGGTCTTAAACGTCCCTTGCGATGGTCGCTGCGGGCGGCCCCGCAGCCCCCCAGGGCCGGGGAGAGCGGCTGCTTTGTTCGGGTGCGCTTCGTGCCCAGCCTTCTCACGTGTCACGCTAGAACGTGAATGTTCGTAGTGTTTTCAGGAGAAAGACCGAGAAATAAACTGTAAAGCGATTTATTTCCGAGGTAGTTCTCGCTATCTGAACATACTCCCTTTGCACAGCCACGTTTTTCTCCTACTTCAGCTCTCCCTCCCCTGAGCGTGTTTACCCTTCCTGTGCAAGCTGCAATCTGCATTAATCACTCTCTGGGGCTGTGGTGGTACTAATAAGCTACTCATAACAACTTAAATTATGACTTGCATAATCAGTGTTTCGAGCAAATATTGGTTGGAAGAATATGCCTATCCTATCAGTGCTGTGGTTGCTGGAAAGAATCATTGATTATCTTTTAAATAGTTAACACTGCTGATATGCTGCCCTTCAAAATGTTACATTGATAACTGAATAGGCTGATGCCAAGTGTCAGAATACAGCATTGATCCACAGCTGCTAACTTTTTTTGAATGGCAGTGTCTGTCACATAATTTAAAGGGGTAATGAGTTAAGTGCTCTGAAAAAAAGGAAGCATTGCTGTACAGACAAAAGGCACAGAACTGCCCTACCTTTTAGAAAATTACAGGCCTCACTGGCATGGTTTGGATTTTTTTTGAGAGAACAGTTGACCAAAAGACGATATCTAGACAAATTCTTACATGTTTAAAAACCTCTTTGTTAAGCAGTTAATGTGTAGCTGCAATATTAATGTTCTATTTGGGCTACAGCAATGGGAAGAGAGAGTGTCTGAGTTCTTATATCCCTTGTCTGCATCTGAACACCACTGCTTGTTTCCCTGGTGAAAGATAATCCTCAGAAAAGGAAACACAGTCCCTTAGTTAAGATTGCATGTGAAAATAAAGAGATCTGACCTCATGTTCTTGTCAGTTGTGTAGTCTGTCCTCAAAGTCTCCCCCACACAGGTGTGCTGTGGTGATCTGTGGAAAACATTCGCTTTTACAAGATAGGCAGCTCACAGTGTAAAGCAAAGGTTTTCTGCACATCAGCAGAAAAAGAAGAGCTTGTGATGTGTGTTGAATTAGTTCAGATTTGCAAAGTGCAACTGGCTTTACAAACTTCCTGCAAATACCGGCTCTTGTAATTTCTAAAACTCTGATTATTTCCTAATAGCAAGTTGTATGTAGGCATGAATACTGTAATTCTTAAAAAAAGAAGTAATACAACTAATAACAGGGGAACTTACAGCTTTGGTACTACTTGGCTGCTTTCTTTGTGAGACTGACAGCCTGCAATATGAGCTGTAATCAGCTCATGTAATCAGGATCTTCAAGGCTGTGTTAGGTGCCTTTTCTGCCCAGATTCTTGCTTTATTTTGAAGTTGAATGTTGTTGTGTTCATAGCAAATTCTCAGTGATTTGTGTCAGTAGTTCTTATAATTTGTTGATCTTGGAAATTCATTAATAATTACATCTTGCTTCCATTTAGCATGAATTGTGTTGAAAAAAGAGGATCAAATTATGGAGTGGCTTTGAGAGAAAACTAAGAACAGCTCTTTTGGAAGACCCTTATTGAAATAATTTGAAGAAGTATATACTGAGCAAGAAGGGCTGCCAGACAGTTTGACAGACTTCTAAGATGTGTTCTGACAAATTTGTGAGTGGATAAGGAAGAGGCTTGGTTCTGCTGCTTGCTTTGGTTCAGCTTAAGGAACAGGAAGAAATCCTCTGTGTTGGGTATGTGTATAGGGGCAGTGGGGTATAAAGTAGATGGAAAGGGGATGGAAGAAGGGAGGACAGACACAGCTTCTACACTCACATTTCCTCATGGCAGAAAGGAATGCACGGAGGGTTTGGATACAGAGATGCATGGCTGCAGGTCAGAAGGAGTGAGAGTGCCCCAGCACTGCACGGATCTGTCCCACACTGAACCACTTGATTTTCTTTCTTGATGCCAGGGAAATATTGGCAAATTTAATCTAGAGCCTTGGTGCACTATAAAATCCATCCTGATGGGGTTTTGGCAGTTTGTAAGAACTTCCAATGTGCAGAAACAGTGTTATTGTTCCATTAGGCACATGGGTCTGTACGTGAATGTAACAGGAAGACTCTGCCCTGAGTAAGAAGAGGCTATAAAAATAGAAGCATAGGATGTTAGAAAAACAGTCCGTCCTTTCATGCTCAAAAATACAGAAGGAGCTGAGTATTGGTAGCCAGAATTCTTGGAAGGCTGAAAGAACAATCTGTAAACACTCGAGGGACTTGGTAGTCACAGGAAGGGGGAACCCCCTTAACAGTTTCATCAGAATTCCCTGGCTGGGCTCCTTCTCTTTGGCTGCTTCTCCCTAGGGGTCTGCATCTTATCTTGCTGGCTTCCTTTCCTCTCTTTGCCTCTGACTAATAGGCTTTGTCTGCTGGTTACTGGAAGTCTAATAAGTTCTTTTGTCTCTTACCCCTTCCTCCTTTTTAAAAATACTAGATTAATGGCTGTAATGTTTTGCAGACTATCTGCATTGGTGACATGGATTAATTGTGTACTTGACTCTTAAGTTACCCAGCAGTAATGGCATAGTAACTTGACTTGAAACAATGGTAATTTCATGGCAAATGTTCAAGGCAAATGTTGCCTTCTGGTAAAGTGCCAGCTGCAATTTACCCCCTGTAAACATGTGACACAAGTAAGCTGTCTGTGCAGATTTCCTTAGTGTCTTCTGTACAGAAAGTCATCTCAAGTGTGTCTTTTGAAATAGTCAGTGATTTCTCTTTTCTCCTCCCCCCCCTTTCTTTTGACTCTCACTTGAGTCAGGTAATTACAGATCTGGGTTGAAACCTTCCCAGGGAGTGATCAGGAAAGCCAAGACTTGCAGACGTGCTCCCATTGCTCACCGGCACCTTGGCTTCCTCCTTCCCTGTGGAGGGTTTGTGGATCCACTTGGCTCTTGGTAATGGGCTGTGGGTCAGCAAATTGGAGAGTCCCTGGCAGATGGGGGTTGGCAAAGCCAAGGGGAGCTCTGATTTCCCCTGCCCAAGTGCCAGTGTTTGTTGTGGTGACATGAGGAGGTTCTCCTTGTCATGTATGGCTTTGGTGTTTAAGTGTGGTGATGCTTTTACATTCTCATCTCATTGCTGACCATAACAGAGCAAATAGGGAACCAAAGCCTCTTGCCTAAAATACAATCTGAGAGTTAGCCTATTTAGGTCTTCATTTTATCCATGGGTCTTGGGGGGCAGCTCTCCGGTCCAGTGATCTGCATATTAAAGGAAGCAGAAAATCTAGATTTTAGTTTAAGGTTATTTAATTGCAGTGTTTTGCTGCTAGAAGAGTGGCAGGGGACTACTTAGATGTAAGTATTAAAGAACTATTTCACAGAAGTAGGAAAACTGTAGAGAAACCAACAAAAGTAAAGGTGGTGAGACAGGATTCCAGTAAAGAGAGTAAGCTAATATAATCTTCTGTTGTCTCAGAAAGAATGGTTATAAATGCTGTTCTGTCTACAGCATCTGTTTTGTGAAAGACAAAACTTACTTTGCAAAATGTGAGAATGCTGTTCCTGACCTCCTGTCACAGTTTGTTATTCCCACAAAGTCAGACTGCCAGAGACAGTATGACAGTCATAGTTGTTTGTTGTCTTACTTTTCCTGTTTAGTGAACATAAGTGGGTTTTTTGAACCAAAAGGATTATGTGCTCCTGAAATATACCAGTCTTATTTTTGCATCCATGTAGTAGCAGAAAGTGACAGTTTTTAGTTCTTTCTTGGAATTTTTTTTTATGTGATGCTTTTCCTCCTGCAGCTTTGGAACTTGTAATGTAGTCAGCCTTATCCTTTTGTTTTAAAATGTAAAGGGAGGGAGAAAATCATCTTAGCACCTATGATTATGGGAGGCTTGTGTAGCTTAGTAATAGACTCACAAACACAAGTGTCCTAGCTCTTGGTTTTGGTCATATGCTGACTGTTCAATATATTCATTGCCAATGAGTCTGTACAGAAAGCCTTGGGTATTCTGGATCAGCGTGATCCAAACTGGCCTGATTGTATTCCAGCTTCCAGCAGTTACCTCTGCTTGGAGTTAGTGATTATGTCTCATGAAGCACAGGGATAGATATGTACACACCTGGTCTCTTGTGGGGCACAGGATGTCAAGAGAAATCAAGAATATGTGAAAACTTATGAAAAAAAAGTGTGCATTGGTTGAAGCTGCCACCAGATTTCTCAAGGAGAGGTGAAAGTTTCTGTTATAACTGATGACCAAGTTCAAGTACTCAGAAGAGCTCCTTTGAAGCTACTGATACAGTTAGCATCAAACTACTGCAGCATCCATTGTACAGTGGGAAATGCTGGTGGTGTTCCCTGAAATAGGGAAGTTGCAAATCAAATCGGGAGAGAGAATTAGGGTTTCTGCAGGTGGCTGTGTGTATTTTCTGCTTTAGAAACTGCAGTCAGTTTAAAAATCCAAGCATATGCTCTTAAGGCACTTTCATATGTCAGTGCTTTCACTTAGAACAATTTGTTGTACATGACTTAGATATGATTCCAGTATTTATGTGGTCAGCTGGTACTGAAGTTCCTACACAGCTGCGTGCAATGAGTGATTCTTTTGGCTGGCAGCCTGTAAACTGTGTTACACTCACTGAGACGGCCAGTGGGCATTCTGTAAACTCCTTATGAGCATCTGCTGCCAGCAGGGATCTTAGGAGGTGGTCTGGCTCTTGTCTTTAAATTTGTCCCTTCAGTATTAGGTGCTGTGTCTCACAGCTGCTTTCTGCTGAAGAAGGGAGACTGTCAGCCAGAGCTGCTGGAAGGGCTTCCTTTTTTTTGTGTGGTGGTGTCTTTTCTTCATTGTTGAGAATAGTAAGAAATATGAAGTTATTAACTTGCTACAATTAGTTTAAAGCATTTCTTATTATTACAGGAGTCTCTTGATATATACCTGAATTATATTCAGCTGCATATAATTGGTGAAGGCACCTCAGGCACCTTCACTTCAAGGTGAAGTCTGATAGCTGAACTCAGTGTAAAAGAAAATCTGTGCACACTTAGCTCAGTTTAAAAGTAAACATTTTTCTTTCCATTGCCGAGTAGATTGTAGACTGAGGTGGTTTTTCAAAGTTATTCTGGTTTGGCTGCAGAGAGTTGCAATTTTCCGTAGGTTGATTTGCAGAATGGATTGAGCCAGGATAAGGTAAATATTTGTAGCACAATTACTTTCAGATGCTTTCAGTGGGATGCATCTCTGTCAGATATCCAGGGGCTGTGGTTTCTTTTGGTGCCATAATCTGCAGTTTTGCTCTAGAGATGTGAACTGGTTGTGTCAGCACAGAGTAGCTATTCTCCTGGCATGAGCTGCTTTAATTATTCATAGTACATACCGAGGTGTTAAAGGTCTGTCACACTGTGCAAAAGTTACAGTGTACCTTGGAAAAATACTGAAGAATTATTCTTTTACAACCCTTTGCATGTGAAAAGGGAAGAACCACACAAACTCTCAGTAGAAGATTATTTGCTTATTTGTACTTGCTGGACCTTGTATGGCCTTTAACAAGGATCCTGAGGGAGAATGGGAATACTGGTAGTTTTTAAATGGATGAAGATAAATTGCTCAGTGACTGAGCCTTTGTTTTTTGAAGGTAGTTGAATTATGTGCAGTGAAATAAATGAGTTTGTTTATGTCTGAGTATGTACGAGGTAGGGAATTAGATGGAATCTGATTTGGGTTCTGGTTTCAGCTTTTCTGAAAACTGATGGCATGATCTTGAACAGCTCTGTTGCTTGGCTGTCTTGATTTCCCCTCTGCCCATTATATTGCTCATAGCTTAAATAGACTTCTCAAAACAAGTACTGCTGCTGCATGAATTAGTTCATTAATTTATTTACATTACAAAAGCACCTGAAGGCACCCTTCTAAAATTATATTCTGTTTAGCTAACTGGACTTGGGTTTGTTCTTTGAAAATACAATAATCCTAACAAATCATTCCACCCACCTAATAAAGTAAGATGAAGCACATAATAGGAAACAATTGAAGACTTTTTAATGGGGCCAAATGGAAAAACAATGAGAAGTAATCAGTCAGTAAGGTATTGTGTGGTTAGAAAATGTAAAGGGAAGGGAGGGATTCAAGGATGATGCATTTGTGTCTGCTGAAAAAGCTACTTAAGGCCATAAGAAAAAGTATTAAGGTGCTTTAGTCTTCCTCTGCCAATCATTTTTCACATTATTATTCATTTTTCCTTTAGCTAGCCTTACACAATTAGCTGTATACAGTGAACTACAGGTCTGAAACATCTGTTCCACTTTTTCTTGAGACTACTAGTTCAACTTTGAACATGAAATTTGGTTTCATCTCTGTGAGTGCATGCTGAGTCAGGTGCTCTTCAAGAGTGCAGAAAACAGGTTTCTTCTGCTCAGTCTTGAATGGAAAAATCTCCTGTGATGAGTAAGCTCTAGACTTGGAGTGACAGCACACCAGGTCTAGGCTCAGGTGTTGTAAAGAGACTTTTGCCTGCATCCTGGTGACTGGGGGGGGGTTCCTCTAGGAAGAGATTTGGTGATAGCTCTGATTCTTGGCCCTGAGACCATGCCCAGAGTTACAGGCTGTAAATATGGTGAAGTTGTTTCTGATTTTTTTTTTTTTTGTATCTTTGTACCTGGCCTTCTCTTCCAAAGTAGTTAAGCCTTTCCAGTATGACCTTTCTCAGAGAAGTCCACTTCTCATTTGAGAAAGTATTCAGGCTTCCAACATAGCTGTTGCCTGGCTTGGTTTTCCCCTAGACTGCCATGTAGCCTTCTGCCAAGTGGCAGCTAGAACTCTGCATGGTGCCCTTTCAGGTGTAACTAGCTTCTACTCTATGCAGACATGTTCTGTAGAGACAAATTTTACCCAGGTTGATCACGTTTCTAAAGCTGTTCTGTTTCAAACTGAGGTTAATCAGAAATAGTTTTGTTATCCTTATTTGGAACAGATTGGTAAAGTTCTCGTGTATCTGTCCACAAAACTGTCTGTAATTCATTGAAAAGTTCTTCAACTGCAGGAAGCCTCACAAACTAATAATTCATTTTAAGTAATTGCAGCATGACTGTCCTGCTTTCAGACTTCCTCTTGAGTAACTTTGCATAAATGTATTTGTGCAGCCGTGGTGTGGAGCAGATCAGCGTGACAGTCAGGTGCTAGTGCAGCGCTTGGCTGGGGATGTGGTGAGGTGTGTTCTGGGCTCCTGAGAGCCTATAATGTACCATTGTGCTGCACTCTGAGGGCTTCTACTGAGAAAGTTTCATTGCAGGTTCAGACTTGAAATAAGCAGTTTCCGTAACATGCCAGCTTTGACTGAAGTTTGGTTTATGCTGTAACACTTCTGCACCAAGTGCTTGGTGCTGTAGTGTAGAGCTCTGAACTGCACAGTGACAGCTTCCACGTGTAGAGCTGATCCTCTCAATTTCTGTCTGCTGAACAGGGAAACAATAACATTGATCCTTCAGATTCCCCACAGGTGAGAAGGCTGCCTGCTCTTACCTCTGGGAAAGCTGCTGGGCATGTGGAAGGCCTGCACTGATCCTCCTGCCCAATGCTCAGGAGAGCAAAGTCTCAGGGGCTTAGACACAGGTGCAGAAAGAGGCTGGTGAGCAAAACAAAGGCCTCCATCATCCCAAGGGTCTACACTATTTACTTACTTACTTGCTGAGGGGTTGCTAATGAGCAGTGCAGGCTGTTGTCTGAGTTACTGTGCTGTGATGCTGCTGCTCCACAGCAGCACAGGGGGAGGGGTGTTGGTGACCACAGCCTGCAGCTGCACCTTGCAGCTCTGGCCCAGGGACTGAACCAGAACCTGTGCCACCAACATCCTGATGCTTCTCTCCACCCCTGCTGCACTCATTGTACATGATTTAGGATGAAGTCAGTGCATTGCTGTGCTGTGACAGCCTTTAAATACAGCCTTGAAGAGCTTGATCTTCTGGCTGCTAACCCATACTAACTTTTTGTTCCATATCCTATAATTGTGTTTATGCCTGCTACCACATGAAAAAATTTTAAAAGGTTAAATGGACAACTCAGAAGAATAGAAATACAATAGAAAGGGGAAGAATTGTAGCTTGAGGTTCTAACATGTTAAAATTTCTGGCTCTAGTCAGTGTGCATGTGTGTATAGGTCAGTCAGCATGGAAATTACTTCAAACAACCTTAAAAAGTTTGGCTTTTGCTGGTTTCCAGGGCCAATTTCCATTAGATTCAGCTTCTTTTGAGCTTGAAATAAGTGTTTGCTTCCAGTACGTGCAGTAAGCCAACTGGAAATGTAGATTTGGTGGATCATGGGATCACAGATCTCTTCCAAAGAAATACAAGTATGTTTGAAAAGTAGTTTATTGCAAAAAGTTGCCCTGACAATGATTTTTCAAAACATGAACTGTAAGATGTTTAAACAGGTTCTTGGGGAATGAGGCTGCACAGCACCCTATGTTCCTCCTTAGTGGTTTATAAAAGGAATTATTTAGATGCAGGAGGCCAAAAGAAATTAACATAGCTGTGGCAGATGTTACATTTTCTTAAATTCTTGAAATTCATGGGATGCTATGGTGAAATAGGAAGAAATTTAAGCTGATACTTCTACCATGAGAGAGGCAGACACTCCTCTCTGCTCCCCTGCATGTTAAACTTCCTGGTGGCTGTGCACCCACTGGAGTGTCTGCTATAAGAGCTGTGAAGCCATGGGGGAGGGAAAAAAGTGGTTGGTTGTGTAGAAGATGAGGTTTGGGAGCAGAGTATATAAACCCAGTGTGAAGTAGACTTTTTGGTCTTCATCTCAACAGTAAATGCCTAAAAATGATTCAGTGGAGATGTTTTTGCTCTGTGAATGCATATGAGTGAAAGTACCACTCCAGAATTTCCAGGCATTTTGAAATGTTTGGGGCTTTTAAGCTCTATCAGCAGCTTTGGTCTGAACTAGGTTTTATGTGCCAGTCAAATTTTCCTAATCCACATATAGGATTCAGGTTTGGGGAAAACTCATGTGGAGATTGGCATGTGTGACTAGACCTTGTTTCATGGTTGTCTTTCTACATTCACCCCCCTCTTTCTGCTGAAGGAAGCTCTGAACAAGCTTATGTTCCTCCTTGTTTCCTAAGAAGTAAATCTCATGTAAAAGGTAAGTATGCAGCAAGGCAGCTTTTGATCACCTGTCTGCTCCTTGGATGTACTAAGAACTGTGAAAACAAGATGTTTTAGTGTTTCTGTTAGTATGGTAGAGCAGGGGAGCTTTGCCAGAGATTTCTTGTTTGTTGTGTTTTTCTACTAGATCAGAGATGTTGACTAGGGGCTGCAGTTGCTGCTCTTGCTACACAAACCAGACATATCTTTGTCTGTCTTCTTCTCTTCTGAGGTTCCTAGTTATACAGCAGAGCTGTGAATTTAAGAGAAGTGAAATTGAGCCAGCTCGACTGAACATGGGAAAACAAACATGGAAAAGAATGTGCTAGAGAATGAAAAAAGAGAATTACTCTACAGACCCAAATTATGCTTTGCTAGGTAGCAGCTGTCTGGCATTCACAGATTAAACAGTGCTCAGCTAACATGCAGTGACAGTGATACCATGTCCTCTGCTTTGCTTTGAGTGCATAAAATGAGGAAATAACTCTGAAAGTATCCGGAAGTGTGTATTTACTCCTATCAAACATTTGAATTTGTCTGTTGTTTTCAGTACCTGTTCTATGGTTTATATGGCACTGCAGAGTTAATGGTGTTAATGGTACTTTTTAAGTCAAAAATGTGATGTGGTTTTTTATAAAATTACTCTTTGAACAAATAGAGTTTGGCTCTGAAAGGTTTTATTAAATACACAGTTGGTTCTCAGTGATTTGGTACATCTCATGGTTTTCATAGCCTCTTCTAAATGTAAAGATTTGTGTGGTCTTTTGTCTTTTCAGCATTCTATGTGGAACCCAGGGAGCCTAAAGGAAGCTGTGAAGCTAGTGGAATGATTCCCTGTGTAGCTGAAACTATGTAAGTATTAGGTGTTTGCTTACAAGATCACTTGTCCAGCACAATTGTTAGAGCAGCGATTGCTTCTGCTTCAGCAGTGGCAGTGATCCTCTCCTGCCTTCCCAGTGGAAAGCTCTGTGAATCTGTTCAGGGCTGGAAGCAGACAGGACATCCATCATACTGTTCCCTACCCTCAGCTGTTTCTAAAGTCATATATCCCTGTCCATTAAAAGGTAAATAATGTGTAGTGGAATTCTGTAAAATTCCTAGACTATGCTCAAGTGTTTGTGAAAAGCTGAGACTGGGTTGAGGCTTAGTTAAGCTCTAGTTATGTTGTCTTTGCCTTAGCTGGTGAAATGCTACTTGGAAAGGGATTTAATGGTTGGCTGAGCTGTCTCCCCTTTTGTTATGAGATTTCCTAAATTTGTCTTTGAGGTCTTCTTGAATGTATGGAAAGCTTTTTCCTCTACTCTGTTGATACTTTCTGTGTTTTGAAACTCATTATAAATACCTTCTGATGCAACACTTTATTAAACAGCATAATGCTTGTTTTGCTTGTTATTCTCTGGACATATCCAGTAATTTCTACTACTACAATAACATCAGTCATTATAGAAAAATACAGGGTTACTTAAGTCTCTCCTTTGCATCTTCTCTCCTTCTGCCAGCCCCCCCCCACACTTCATTGCTGTTGTTTTCAATTGTGCCATGGTGTGCTTGTATGATTGAGTTATTAGTGAGTCACTTTGTTTTGCTCCCTTCAAATTTTGGGTTATGTGTGGTCTGGTCACAGAGGAAATGGAGGAAATGAAAATGGAGGAAAAATGCTGCAAATTCCTTACAGCAGTTAGAAAAAAGTCCCACACAAAAACCCCCATCAAATCAAAAAGCCCTATCAAGCATTAGACAAGGCCTTTGTAATCTTCTCGAAGTTTTCATTTAGTGTGTGGGGCCATATGGTTCTGTACATTCTTTGTTCTTAGAGGGTGACTTTCCTTTAGCTGGCTGTATTCACCAGCACTCATCTTCCTGTCTTCCCAGCTGCTGACTCCTTTCTAGAAAGGTGCAGAAAACCGTTCTGCATTGTGGATCTCTGCTTTGCAAGAGGAAGATGGCCTCATGGGCATCTTGGTGATTCATATGTACTGGAGATCATTGCTCAATACTTTTCTGAGTAATAGACTTCTTTGGGAGCGCTGCATCCTGTAGCGCTGAGCACATTCCAACCTTAGCCCTGAATTTTGATCCTTTTTAGTAGAATGGCAAAAGTGGTGGTCACTGCTGCCTTTTATGTCTTGCTTTTATGCTGTACAAGCCTCTTAGTAATTTTGCTCTTGGGAACTGATCTTTTGGGAATTGATGCTTTGCCACCAATCCAGTGTAACACACGAGAACTTTATACTTGTAGTTCCTGATCCAGCTGGGAGAAATCTCTCTGCAGGTCCTTGTGCTCTATGATACTTGCTGTGCTCTGCAGCCGAATGCACAGCTCTGTTCACCTTCCTGAGGGTGCTCTCTCCCACTCCTACAGCTCTGGCTTCACTGCAGCTCCTGATGAAAGAAGATCCTTTCTCCAGCCTTCCTTAACAAAAGGACCGGCTTCTCCCACTTGTTTGTATCTCCTTCCAAGGCTCTTGTTCCTTTCATGCCTTGAAACCTGAGTCACGTAGGAAGCGGAGGTGACTAGTTAGTGAAGTGGATCCAGCTCAGCGAAGGCAATTTACAAAAGGGTAACTGATGGAGTGCCAAAAGACTTTTCTCTTACAAAACCAGATACATGCACAAGCTGCCAGCGGATGCAGTCTAGATTTTTTTTTTCCAAGTTGGTTTTGCTATTTTTGGGGTAGAATGCTTCTGAGTATCTGGCACATGGCATCAAGTTTCATGTAGAAGAAAAGTGAGGAATTGCAGCAACTGTACATCAGTATCTTTTAGTGTTTGTTCATAAGGAGTAGGACTGTGTTCTGAAAAGCTCCTTGGTGGGGAGGAGGAAGGAAGAATTCTGTTACTGCAGGGAAGAGCAGTGCTAGCAGTGCCCAGGCAGTGGCTGTTCAGGAGCAGCATTCAGCTCTTTGTAAGGCAAGTAGGAGTGAAGAAAATGTGTTTGTTAGAGGGGTATGATGTGAGAGAGGTGGATAACTTGCCCTCTAGGGTTAGTGCTACTGGGCTTGCTTGTTTTTGGAAACTGCTGGTGGGACACCACGTTACATACAGGTGTCTAATAATGCTGGCAGATCTTCCTTCTTTGTATTGTGACATATCTTTTTGTGACAGCAAATGACTTTAAACCCACCAGTTTCATCACATTGGTGATGTCACTTTTTAAACCTGAACATTAGATTGTTATCATCATTAATACAAGCTGTTGCTTAGGAAGCATGACAGCATGAGTCACTTTTTTTTAGGAAAATTATGGACACAGTATGTCAGTCTTGCAAACTGCCTTTTTTAAAAAAAAAAACCTTCAAATTGGGATTCCTCAAGTGAATTGGATTAATCTGTCAATTACAATGTGTGTGATTTGACTGCTTTAGGGGAAAGTACTGTTCACTAATAGGCAGCTGTTACTTAACCTTCCCCCATAGGGAAAAGCTGTTCCAAATCACCAATAGCTAATAACTGCTGTTACATCTTTGAGCAGAAAGTTTTCTATACCACCTAAACCCTGCTTTAAACTCTAATACTAGTCTGTACTCAGGATTTTTTTATTCTGCTCTTTTAGCTGCATGCTTCTCTCTAAAGAAAAATTTGTCCATTGTTGTGCTAGCTGCCTCTTGAGAAACTGATGGAAGAACAAGAATTAGTGTAGATTGAGCATTTGAATTTGGATGGATTTAAAGATGGGTATGTGGGAGTTAATCACTAAGCAGTTTTTACACTGCCTACCAATATCCTGTTTGTTTTGGTGTAATGAAATAATGACTGGTGTAGACTGGAGAGGACAATGTTGCTCAGGCACCTGGCAGCACAGAAATCAGTGCCAGGCTGTGCTTCGCAATTCACAGAGCTGTGAAGTACTAAGGACCAGTGGAATTGTCTTATGGATCATTTGTATTGACGTGCATATTTTTATAAATCCTTTCAAATACAAATTATTGTGAATTTCTTGAATATATTAAATCAAACTTTGCTTGCCTACAAAAATGATGTGCAAAGTTAATCTTTCAAGCATTTCAGTGAAGGAATATCTAATACCTTTGTTCCTTTGGCTACTTAAAAAATAGGTATTTCCTAGTTTCATGTGTGGGTTATGTGCATAAGGGACTGGGGAGCCAGGTAGTCAAAACCAACGTCTTGGCTATTGTAGTTCCACTGACAAAATTTGTTGCTCATGAAGCTGCACACGTGCTGTTTTGTCAAAACAGATATAATGGCTGAGGGAAGATTTATTTTTCTAATCCTAATATCTGAGAATTCATCTGTACTTGTTGCTGCTGTTGGTTTACAGCTTAAAAGAGGGCTTCAGTCTCAGTAAAGCTTTGCCCAAGAAAGAATACAGTAAAACTGATGTGAGAGCTATTGTATTTCTTAATTTTTAAATTATTATCTCTCTTCTTTCTTATTCTAATTCTAAACTGGAAGCTGTACACAAAGTCAAGGCAAACCCAATTTTTTGTTTGAAGCTTTTGTCTAACTGACAGCAGAGGTGAAATGCAAATAAGTGGGTGAAGGAGGACTACGATAAGCAGTGGCTTTCTTGGAGCTGACATTTCTGAGAAATGGACTGTCCTTGGTGTGGCTGCTCGCTGATAGGGCAGTGTCAGAGTGTTAGCTTGGTTTTAACAGGGAAAATTGGAGAACTCTTTTCTGTGGGTAAAATATCTTTCCCAAATATGCAGGGCTTTGTGATTTATAAAAAGAGATTATGATGAAATCATTTTGGCATTTTAATTTTTATTTAAAAAAAAAAAACCCTCTGAACTGGAATTACTACTTCTTATCTGCATGTGTGTCTGTCTGAAGAAGTTTTGTTATGAAGGCCCCCTCCCCTGTCTGTCTCCTTACCTGAAGGGAGGAGCCCACTTGAAACAATGCACAATTTCTGAATACCCTCTTGCATAAGAAGTGTTGCTTACTTTCTGCAAACACACTCTGTGTATGTTTTAAGTACAAAACCTAGATTCCAAACTCTGTTTAAAAACAAACACACAACTTCCACTCTTTCCCCTCCTCCCCAGAACCAGCCAACAGCCAGTCCCCTTCTCCCCCTCTCCCTGAGAAGTCCCTTTTGCTGATTTGCTGAAGGTACAGTCTAGATCTAATGCTTAGGTCTCTGCCAGGTTGTCCCATCAGTGTCCCCGTCCTCCTTTCCCTGCCTTGTTTCAGTGTTTTATATTCTGTATATAAAATGTGGGTATACTTCTAAAAACCATTTCCTTTAAAATTTTTCTGGGTTAGTGTAGTCTGTCGTGATGAAGCCTGTATATGAATCAACCTCTTTGTAACCTATGCTGCAGTAAGAATTTTAGGAATTTCCTTTATTAGGACCCATTAGTATAGTGTAGCGACTGAGTGAGCTGCATTGATTTCTAGGTAAAACAGCCTGAAATTGCCTGAAATTTATGGCATATTCCAGCCTTGTGTACACTGCTCCTTTTCAGTATGCAAAGCTTAAATATCCTGAAGTCGGTCATTTAATGGCAAATGTTATCCCACGTTTAATACTTCAAATATTCTCCATAGAGACAGCAATTTGACTTTGAAACTCTTTTTCAGGTTATCTGAGTGCTGCTAATGGCATGGTGAGATGTGTTGAAGAGCAGCTGCGAGGGTGTCCAAGGGCAGGGGGACTGCGCTAGGAGCTGGGCTTGCAGCATCATGGGCCAGTGTGTCACCAAGTGCAAGAACCCTTCTTCTACCCTTGGCAGCAAAAATGGGGAAAGAGAATCTGGCAGCAAGTCCCACAGCAAGAGAAGTGCAGTCCACAAAGACGACCATGGCTCAGCTTGCGGGAAGGCTTCAGGAGACATTCTTGTGAATGGGACAAAGAAAACAGACGCTGCTATAGAGTCCAGTCAGCCTCCAACGTTTTCTGGAGATACAAAGAAAGACTCTGTTTGCAGTGCAGAGGAATCTTCTCTTCAAAGGATTGGGGAGTTATTCAGGAGGTATAAGGACGAGAGGGAAGATGCCATACTGGAAGAAGGAATGGAACGATTTTGCAATGACCTCTGTGTTGATCCCACTGAATTTAAAGTACTAGTTTTGGCTTGGAAATTCCAGGCTGCTACCATGTGCAAATTTACAAGGTTAGTTCTTGTAGAACTTGTAATTATTTTCATATGTTAAAGTATATCCTGTCAGCAGTATGGTGGAGAGACAGCCTCATTAGCTTCACTTACTTATTTCTTCTAACACTTGCATTTTGATCAAATTAATTCCTACCACTGCAGAAGGTAAGCTTTGTATGGTCTTTTTTTCCCCTTCCCCTCACACTGGATTTCAGAAGATGCTGTTTTGGCCATTATGCTGTAGTGAGGTTCTGTGGACTTTAATTTATTCTTGATTTACCAAAAGCAGTTTACTGTATCAAGCATTATCTTGGTGATGAGATTGGACACTGAAATTAATTTTTTCCTTTAAAGTAATGTGAGATTCTTTAGCAATTGCTACTAACTCTGCTAACAGTCTGTGAAAGAATGACAGAATTGTTCCTGTCCAACCGGTGTTACACTTAATGTCTTTTTCCAAGAGTAATCTTGTTAAAGCAGAGAGAGAGAAGGGAACGTGAGGGTTTTGACACTGGTAGCTGTTTCATACTAGCTGACAAATGATTGCTGTTCAAAGTGCTGTGTGCCCTTCTGGACAAGGGGCTCAGTCAGCAGGCTGACAGCATGTGTGATGCTATAGGGAACAATGGAATGTCTAAAACTCCCCCCACAAAGCCAGTAGGCAAACCCAAATTGCAGCAGCCTCCCCCAGCTTGATTGGCAATGTCCAGGTTAGAGCAAGTGAAGACTGCCTACAGGGACTTGCAGGGAGAGAGGGGATTTTTTATTTTTTGTCTATCTAGATTAGTTTGAGTAATGCTGCCTATTTTTACTGAGCTTATAACTTTCAAAATTACTTTGGTGTTCAGAGCCTTGACCCAAGCCTCTGCTGTGCACTGAACAGCACCTTCAGAGTCTTTGTGGCTGTGGGTGTGTGTCAAAAGGATGAGTTACTCTGGAATGCAAATGTGGATTTACTGGAGGCTGACGACGCAGGTATTTGCTAAGATGGTAAAGGAATTGTAAGTAGTGTCTGTGATTCTGCACAACTACCATGAGTATTATTAACATGGTTTTAATTTCCTTGGAGAGGACAAATCTAGTGGTGAGAGGTTATATTTGTTGAAGGGCACACTCTGTGGTACAGGTGCTGATGGACTTCTTCCATCAAGGAAAGCATCGTGATCTGTTCTCCTGAGTGCTGCTCCATCTCTTCCCTCCAGCCCATCCTGTGCCAGCCTGCTGCCTGTCCTGGCTGGTTGTAACACCAGCTCACAAGCATCAGAGAAACCAGAGCTAAACGTGTCCCACTTGGTACAGGGCTGGTGCTTGTACATTGTGCTGCAGCCCCTGTGATGCTGTGCTCCCTTTTGTGCTCTCAGCAGGTGCCTTGCTGACTGCCACCAGTGGCTCCCCTTTGGTTTTGCAGGCTGGAAGAGCAACCAAAAACCACAGCAAAAGCAAAAGTGAGCTGCACTGTCCCTTGCAAACAGCTTGCCCAGAGTACGGGCATTTAGACATGGGCAGTATTGAATCAAGTTGGGGGAAATGTGTTAGTTTCAAACATTTAGAATTTCTTTTGTGGTAAATTAACTATTTAATGTGAATTCCAGGATGTGGAAGTGTCCAGAAAAGCCAGAGACCAGAATCTTTCAAATGCTAACAATGCCCCAGCAGACCTGGGGGTTGTGTGTGGTTGCCCAGGCCTTTAGAAATGCCTTGGAACTATCTTGTCTTTCCAGTGGCTTCTGTTGCCAAAATCTGTGTGCCACTGGGGCTGAGGGTACACCTTGTCTTGTCCAGATGTCCTCTTGGATTCGATGTAGCTGAACGGAGATGGGATGTGTTTGGCATGTGAGGTCAGTGGAGGGCTCGCTCTAATTTCTCTTCTCTTGCTTAACAGGAAGGAGTTTTTTGAAGGCTGCAAAGCAATAAATGCAGACAGCATTGATGGCATTTGTGCAAGGTTCCCCAGCCTCCTCAACGAAGCCAAACAGGAGGATAAATTCAAGGATCTCTATCGTTTCACCTTCCAGTTTGGCCTGGACTCTGAAGAAGGACAAAGGTCGCTACATCGGGAAATAGCCATTGCCCTTTGGAAATTAGTTTTCACCCAAAACAAGCCCCCTATTTTGGACCAGTGGTTACACTTCCTAATCAAGAACCCCTCAGGAATCAAGGGAATCTCCCGGGACACGTGGAACATGTTTCTAAATTTTACTCAGGTGATTGGACCGGACCTTAGCAACTATAGCGAGGACGAGGCCTGGCCGAGTCTCTTTGATACCTTTGTGGAGTGGGAGATGGAGCGAAGGAAAAAGGAAGAGGAAACCAAATGTATTCTGTCTTCAGACACAGAGGGCCTGTGTGTGGATGAACAGACTTAGCAGCGATGAAGCAGCAGTGACAAAAGCAACTTGTTGTCCTTCACAAAATGTAAATACTGGATGTTTCTGGAAATTACCAAGGCTCCAGATTTTTCTACTTTACACCTTTTTCTGCCTTGTCTTTGAAAGGGCTCTAAAATGCTGTATCATGTTTTAGGCACTTTCTTGATTTTGGTTATTCCTTTTACTCTTGCCCTGAAATATTTGACCCTGGCTACAAGTTAAGCTTCTTTTTTTTTTTTTTTTTTTTGTTTTTAAAGACTTCAGATTAGTATAAATAAGTCTGATACTTCTTGCACAATGTAGATCTTTTTAGTTAGGTTAAATTAACATTGCTAAATTATACAGTGCCAGATTAAGTTTTTCATACTACAACTGTCAGGGCAGGTCTGTACTGTGTGTAGTGCTGTTTACATTGTTGAAATTTTAGGCTGTAATAATTCTAAGGTTTTATACCAAGATGAACAGCAGTGTTAACTATAAATGCATTAATCCTGGGTAAAAAGGCTCTAAAAAGCAACATAAGCAACAGCTTTTTGTAATATGGCTAATTCCCATTTTGAGCTAACTCCTAATGAATGAGTCCAGATAATTCCTTTTTTTTGGACTTTCAAACTAAATGTTGGGATTGTTTTATAAAATTACTGTACCTGTCAGTCAACTGAGTGGTAGATGACGATTTTATCTAAATCTCTTTACACATTCACTTAATAAAAGAGCAGTACTACCTCAGTTTTATTGAAAGTGGACTTGTTGATGGACTTCCATTTTCTCTGGAAGTTGTATTTTTGTGGTTACATGAGAATATTTTTACTTGACTAAAAGAACCAAAGGTTCTGCTTCTTAAGTTTGCTAAACATTGACAGAAGCAACACACAAATCCTAAGTCTTCAAGGAAAACTGTGGTATAATTCTGCTTTAATTTGTCTGATTTATACCTAAAGTATTACCTTACTTGTCTGGCAAGCACAGTACTTCTATGTAAGGAACTATCTTTTGCATTAATATTGACAAACCAATTTTTTTAAGCATATGTTTAATTGCTAAATTGCAGTTAATACTCCACACTTTCTGGAGCAACATTATTGGCATCTGATGACAAAGTGAATTCTTAATGTGTTCTTAATGACAACAGTGTAGATGAGTCATTTTTAGACTGATTTGATAATATTTGGATAGGAGTCAATTTATTATTTTACAATGCCTGTATTGGGACTATTTGCCTGTTGAAATTGTTGTGACTTAAAGGGAGTTTTATTAACACTGGTTGAAACTTTTTTGGTTATTGATGCTACCTTTTTTAATTTTAGTATGTCAACTTTTTTACACCTTTTGGTAAAAGGATTGATTGCCAAGGCTTTCTGTATAGCCAAGTGCTGGCTTAATGAATTTGATATACTTCCGTTACACACCTTTTATTTTCAGAGCTGCATTTCAGGATCATAAACCAACTTATAAAAAAAAAAAAAAAGCCTGCAAAGTCATCCATAGCACCTAATGGCTTTTGTGATATAAGGGTTTTAAAGCTAAAGGGAAACAGGTTTTAAGTGGTGAGCTTTTCACCAGGTCCAGGGTGTCATGCTTTGCACATCTGCTGTGCCCCACAGGGGTTAGCAGAGAGAGGAGTAGGATCTGCCTGAATTCTGGGATTGGCTTTGCTGATGTGCAGCCCTGCAATAGCTTGGCTTGGAGGTCATAACTCACTAACAATATGTGGGTAATGCAAACTGTTTAAAAACAAACCCACAAGCCACAGATAGCATCTCTTTCATCTAATAAAAGGGGAATTTGGTCCATGCTGCTTTTGCTGGCAGACAAGCTGTGGAAAACAGATGTGGTTGTTTTAGATGCAGCTGAATGTGGCCCTTTGCAGGAGAACCCTGATGTTGCTGTTTTATGGATAAATACACCCAAAGCTTTGTCCTTGCTTCTCTAACTTTCTGTGGCACTAAAGTGTTTGGCAGCAAAACCTTCTTCTGATTTGGTGAGCAGAGCAGGCCAAAGCACTCGTGCTGGAATTGCTCAGTTTATGGTGAGACTTTTGCTGGTGCTGTTATTTTTAAAAGATTAAAATAAATTCCCCAACAGAGGCTGCTTTGTCAGGAAAAGTTCCAAATGGAGACTGATTTGATAGTAAATGAAGACTGTATTTGTAAGTTTGAGACACTTCATTCATTCAGCTATTAAATTTAAAGTTTGACACTTCTTTTTTTCCCCTAAAGGAAATTTAAAATGTCCAGAGCATGAAGAGTAACTTATCAAGTAGGTAGCCAGGGCATGCATGCATACCAGATGATAGCAGCTTCTGATTTACACCCTAGCATGCAGCAGCTCCAAGGGATGAGGGATAGAACTCTTTAAGGAAGGTGTTTATCTAGTGGTTAGAATGTGGACAGCAGTAAGGAAATCAATCTGTAGTGCATCAGGCTCAGCCATTTTAATGTATCAGATGTAATACAGCTTCTTTTTAAAGGCAGAACACACAGGAAGGGAAAATCTGGTTTCCTGTTGGGGAAAGGACATACCATTACCAGTGGCTGAGATCCCACGTGTTCAGTGTGGAGACAGCCCTGCTCCTGTTCTGCAGCTTCCGGCCAGGCAGGAGCAACTCCACCCACTGGGCAGGGTACTTGCAAAAATGGCCAAATGATATATCTAGCAAAGTGTCACTTACTTTTAGCCTAATTTCAGTCCTTTAATTGGCATTTACAGAATGCAAACCAGACCTATGCCAGTTTTAAACTCCTGAAGCAGAAGGTGCATCTCTTTGGCAGTGCTAACAGTGAGTGGGGCTGTCAGACCTTCTCTTGGATTGCCTGGTGTTTGTGATCCTAAACAAGACTGCCCGGACTCTGTAATGCTGGGGTGAGAGAGCAGGGTTTGTGTGTGTCTCTGAGAAGTCTTTAATAATATTGGAGCCTCTGAAAATATACTTGTTTAATGGTTAAACTTTGACCATCTGTGGAACAGGCCAAATACATTCACTCTTCAATTTTATATCATTTAATTCTTCATTGTGTAGGGCACAGGACTGTAAGTGAGCAGTGATGCTGATGAAATCCTTGAAACCATTGCAACTGTTTAATTTTTTTTTAAAATTAGATTATGCATTAGGAAACTTTATGCATGTAGTGAATCTGCTGCAACTTGGGATAAATAACTATAGATAATTATATAGATAGTTGGAATAATATACTGGAAAACTGGTCTGACATCCACAACCTGTGGCATTTTACTGCCTTCTCTTATATGCAAAGAAATACAACTCCTGTAAACTTTAGCCCCTAGTAATAAAACACTGACCACCTACACCATAATATAGTTTGCAACACCTTTAAAATTTGGCTTCCAGATTGACTGGAGGCTTAATTGTGCTAATTTTTACTTGCATGGGTGCATTTCTGAGGTCAAAGACTATTGATTCAATTAAGGATTTGAAAGATCCTGCCCATAGCTGGCCATAAAATATGACTGAGGCAATGAGTTGGAATTGAACACCAAATCAGGAGTTTATTTGCTGCTGGTGCTATTCTACATGGGCTATTACAGCTTTTTAGTAATGTGCAGTCCTAGTTAAAGGACCAGAAGAAAATGATGACAGGTCTGGCAGGTGGCACAGAAGCAGCTGCAGCTGTGGCCATTGGGACTGTGAGAGCTGCTCCCCTGGGCTGGCCCAGCAGATCTCCTGGATCAGCTCTGAGCCAGGACAGTTCTCAGCCAAGCACAGTTCAGAGCATGGAATGAGCTCAGGCTGCTCTGCTGAGGACAGAGTGGCTCGGGTTGGTGGCAGAGGGTGCAGCCCCCCTCCTGTGGACAGTGCTGCAGCTTTACTGGGTGACTTTCATTTCACTCTGTGTGTCCATCAGAGCCTGAAGAACCCATGGATCCAGGACTAGCCTGTCACCCGTGGTTCCCAGGCCTATGCACTGCCCAGTGACCTTAGACTTTTCGTGACAGTGTCAACATAAGCCTTGTTCCCAAAAAAAGCCCGACAAAGCTAAAGAAACACCATGTAGTTAATAGCCACCTCAGTTGTGATATAGTTTGTTGGCTGAGGTTACATCATTCCCATTCTTTGGTAAATAATAGTCATTGTGAGTTTCTGGGTCTTGCAGCCTTGTGTTCTGCAGTGCAATCCTTTTTTAGAAGGTCCTCAGTAAATTGGGCACCCAGTTCTTCCCTTGAGCTCACTCTGCTCAAAGTGTGTGCATGTGAATTTAGCCTTTCATATTAAAAAGGAAGATGCTTAGCCTGAACTCAAAATTCTTCAGGGTAATGCTTCAGTATGGAGAAAAACATATTTTTTCAAATAAGTATTAAAGCAAAGTGTCTGCTTGAATTTTGTTGTGTGCAAACAAACCCACCAGTGTTAACATTTTCTCTCTGTATTATTGAAGATCGAACCTTTGGTTTTATAGTGTGAACTGAAGTGAAATTCATGAGATTGTAAGACAGAAAGAAGGCTGTAACTCCTTCACCATGAAGTATGTAGGTATCTCTACCTCTTGTTCTTAGACTTGAATAGTTTAAGGTTACCATCCTTTTGTCCCAGGATTTTATGCCTGGATGAGTAATCTATTTTTTTTAATTGACCCAAGTTAAGTATTATCTATTTGCCATAGTTTTTGGTATCCTGTGTTTAACCTGTATGCAAAGGACCCTTTGGAAGGGGGTCGGGTCAAACTGCAAACCAGAGTTGGTCCTTCCGGGTGCTACTTTTGGAGTGCAATAGAGCGACCAAGCAGAGCTGCGTGGCTGTGGCTCAGGGGCTTCTGTCACCACACATCCTCTTCCCTGGTCAGGCTGCCTGTACTGACAGTGAATTGAAGATGGAGCAGCTGCTCCCCAAGAGGGAGCCATCAGCCTTTTCATTTGCCCTTGCAAAGCTTTAGGAACCCACCTGATGCAGTGCCATGAGTGTATTTTTCTTTTAATCAAAAATACTGTGTTTTGTTCCATGTTGGACTGGACTTGTAACCACCCAGCAAAGATGGGACCTGCAAAAGTGCAAAGGCTACACGCATCCTTTTTCTCCCTGAGGTTTAGAATCCTGCTCAGGATAAAACCCTTGTGCTTGAGTAAAGCTGGAGTGTTCTCAAGAGAACTGGAGATGCCAGAGTGGCTTTGGTGCTCAGCTGTGTCCATGAATGCATTGGGGGGGTGTTCTTGCAACACATCTGTGTCCTTCCTTTCCTCCCCTAAAGCAAACTGCAACACAGTTGCTGTCACAGCAAATCCCCCATAGTGTGATGCTGTAGCAACTGCTGCTGCAAGATTCTTCCAGTGTGAGGGCTGGTTTGAGGTGTGACCTCTTGCACTATCAGGACAGGCATGTATTTCAAGAGAACAGGGGGACGTGTGAGACAATAGGTAAAAGGAGCATGTACGTTCTTGTCCTAACAGCTTGCCTTAAATCACTGACATTGCAGCGGTTCCTTGCTACTATTGCAATCCTCAGTTCTTTGAAAATCCAACAGGTTCTGTAGGTAATACTGTTTTTTGTTTAATTTTTAATAAGTTTCTATCTTTGCATAATTGCACTCTTCAGATAAACCCTTTTTGGATAATGTGTCATTTCACACAGGAAAAAAGTCCATCTCCAGTGTTTGTGCTGTAAAGTGTTTCTTTTTTCCCCCCTGTAAATTATATCTGGACTAAAGGTTGCCTACTGTTGAATCAGCGTGTTTACTTGAATGTTGCCATTTTATGCAGTTACAGCTGCTGACTCTTGCTCTTCTCTGGGCCTGTGAGAGAGGAGATTGTGTGACCAGAGGTGGCAAACCTGCACAGAGGATTGGTGGAGCTGAAGGCTGGCTGCTGTTCCCACGTGTGTTATACCTTAGAGGACTTCACAGATTAGTGCTCCGTATTTGTAAGGTGTGACTTTTAAAGTCATGCTAAACAAAGTTATTTAAAAACACACTTGCTTTCTTATCTGTAAGTTTGAAATAGTCTTTACAAGAGAGATGGGCTGGCAGGAGGGTTCGAGGGTCTTGTGCTGTAAGTTGTTGAGTAGCTCAAGTTCCAGGAGCCATGGATGGGACTGGCAGGATTCTGTCCTGAGCCAGCACTGTTGGGGTTTGCACTGGCTGGTCTTGAGGCCATGAAGCAACCACAAGGCCTTGGTGGGCTGTGTGGGAAGGGTCAGCCTGGGAGTGCTGGCTGGTGCAGCCTCGTTTCTTTGTTGTGGATCTTGAGGCCCCTTTCAGCCTCAAGTCCCTCTCTGTGGAAGGAACACATTTTAGAAGAGTTTTCTCCCAGAGAAGTAACTCAGTGTAACTAAGGAAGTAATGGGAGCACGGCTTTGTGTGGCTGTCACTGCACCTCGTGTGAGCACAGGGCCTCTCGGCTCCTCAGTAAACCAGCAAGGGTGGGCAGGGTCACATCTGCTGTTCTTTGTGCCCAGGGGTGTTTTGCCTTTTCAGACTTACCCAGGAGATAACCCTGTATGAGCCAGTTTTCTCACTCTGGGAAATGATGAATGTGTTGCATGTCATGGAGCAGCCCCGTGGTTCCTCTTTGGGGCAGCAGTATCAGAAGTGCTGTGTAAATGTAATGCTTGAAATCAGCTGGAGTAAATTCTGTTTCATGTAGGATCTTTATTTCAAGGGGATGCAGCCAAATTTGAAACCTGATCTAGAAGAAAACTGGGAGAATTTCAGGGCAATGCATCTACTAAATCCCAATCTACTGAATTGGTTTGTAGTTTTACAGTTACTTTTCTTACATCAAATTTTCTCACCATTGGTGTCTGGAACAGAATGGAAACAGCATCTAATGGAATGTGCAATCTAAGGCACAATGCAAGTAGGGTGTCATAAGAAGGCTGTCTTTACTTGATAGCAATCCTGAGTGCAATGTTTTTGTTGTGTCCCTTTTGGAAGAAGAGCATTAAGTACAGTCTGAGGTTTTTCTTTTCTTATAAGCAAAGCATTGGTTTGTCCATTACTGACTTCTTGTGAAATTTGTGCCAGATGTATATTAAATATTTTGGTGCTTTTTCTAATCCAAGCTGCCATTCATTTATCTGTGAGATTATTGTACTTCTGTATATTTAAATGACCAACCCCTTAAAGAAAAAACAAAACAAAAAATACCCTTTAGTCACAATGTATTCTGACTACTGTAGCTTGTAAATGTTCCAAAGCTTCTGGGTTTCCTGTATTCCAGTAAGGTCTGAGGGGAGGGGAACAGCTACAGAAATCTCACCCACTGGAAGGGGAACTCGCACGCTGTTCTGTGCGTTACTGAACAAATGAATAACATTTGTGGTGTTTACATAACGACACGTTGGTGTTCACTTTTTTGTGCTCAAGCTTTGTACAAAATGTCTTATTTAAAGCTGAAGTCCTTTTTACATTTTTCAATTAAAAAGGGACAAATTACTTATTTTTCCATGCCTATGAATAGGACTCTTGCTAGTTTTGTCATTTGAGTTTTCTCAAACAGGACTCCTGGGAGCTCACTATATCCTATCTAGTCCTGGCAGGGGCCACATCATTTTTAAGTGTGTGGATAGAAAACTAGCTGGTTTTTTTCAACTTTGCAGTGCAAATATCTGCAACAAGGAGTTGCTGGATGTGAACAACCTGAACAGGAGTGAATCATTAGAGAGGGATGAGTGCTGGGGTCAGTCTGCCCTTCACCCCCTGCCCTGAGCTGCCTGAGCTCCTGGTCTCTGCTGGAGTGGCCCAGCAGCAGGGCCTGGCTGTGCTGCTGAAGGCACTGGCTCCCTTTCACAATCTGTAGTAGCACTGATGTTATTGCTTATGCCAGTTTGCAATAGCTGCAGCCAAAGGAATGCCAGGCTCAGTTGGAGTGGCCAAATTACTTTTGTGTGAGAAAAATGGCTGCATTCATCTTGCTAAAGAATAGATTTAATTTTCAGGTGGCTTTAAATTTAGTCATTAATGACACTGACACGAGCATCTCCTGCCTGCTCACTGCTGCTTCTGGGATTGTGCTGAACTTACCTTTCTCCTGCTTTCCTGTATTTATGCCTGCTCCTCCATGCAGCAACTCCCAACTTCCAACACAAGGAGAGAGCCCAGCCCAGCACAGTGAACTTAGGGTTGGAAAGTAGGAGGGTGTAAATATTCCATCAGCTGTATTTAGTAATTTCTGGAATGATAAATATTTCAACTTTATATTGGCCTGTTACAATTCATATGAAAAAATCCCTCATCTCATGGTCAAACCTTTTAACAAACATTTCCTTTTAAGTTTTCAGGTTTTTTTTTCTGAGTGCCTAAAACTCTCCTAAGCATCTTTGTGCTTGGGAATTCTGTATGTTAACAAGAGATGCTCAAGCAGCCTCTATTTCAAGTGGCAGGGGCTGCAAAGGACAGGAATGTCAGGTTGCAAATCACCTCATCCTGCTTCCAGCTCCCTGTGGAAAGCAATGCTGTGCAAAGTCCACACAGCCATGTGCTTTCCTTAAAACATCCCTTGCCCCTCCCACAGCCACACAGAAACCTTTTTTCTTTTTTCTTTTTTTTTTTGCGTGTGAGGGGAGGGTGGGGGTGGTCAGGGAGGGAGGAGAAAGTGGAGATAGTCCAAGAAGTATGAATCACTGATTCCTCATTTCCATGGACTAAGTACAGCACTTTCCCGGAAAGGAGGCAGCAACTGCAGCTCAGGAGTTGGCACCACACAGTTCCAGAAATCCACACAATTCCTGGGGTAGCTGTTAACTGCTGAGCAGCTGCTGCAGGTTCTACACTGACCTGGCTGGCTGATTTATGGCCTGGGATGTTCCAGGGGCGATGCCCCAGCTGGTACCTCCAGCAAGGAATGACATCCACAGGCCAATCTTGCCCAACTCCTATGGAGCACTGCTTGGGTTTGCCCCAGCGCTGCCTAAGCACCTGCCTGGCTCTACTGTCCCACAGCAAGAAGGGTTAATGGAAAAAGTTTTGTGCTTTAAAACACTTTGAATGGCTTTTATTTTTAGACGTTGTAGAAGATACAGAGTGAAAGCCTATTGTTCTTTTGGTAAGAGATCTTTACAAAGACATCAATATTTAAAGTAATTAAAAATATCTTAACAAAAGACTTTGCTTAAAAACTTGGCAGTTTAACAAGCACTCCTCCCTTCATCATCTTTTATTCCCATCAGACCAAGGCCAGATTGTGATTCGTGCGTGCTGCAACACAAACAAGAGGTGTGTTAGTTCTGCTCAGTTCAGCCTTCGTGCACATAACTCTGCTGGGCTGGCAGTGAGAGGCCTGCAACCCCCCCGGGTCAGCACATTCAAAAATTAATTCTTTTTCCACCCCACAATTATTTGGAATCCTTTTTAGTCAAGATGCCTCCTCTGAACTGTTGGTCCTCAGGGAAACAGTAATACAGGAATCTCACATTTGGCAAGAAATCTCTTCCCAGCCTGAGATGGAGCTCCCATCCAACCCACTCAGCAGTCTGGGTGTGAGCCAAGCTCTGTGGGCTTCCACAGGCTCCCTGTGGATGCAGATTCCTGAATCCACCTGTTCTGCTGGTGGGATTCCTACCCTTTGGTGATGGAAGATTGTGCTAAGCAAGAATGGTTGGAAATGGCCCTTGAAAAGTACATAGGACATGCTGAGCCCAGTGACTCTGCTGCACATGGAGAGGACTGCAACTCACAGCCATCCTCACCTCAAACCTTCCCATGGTGTGACAGGTGAGTGTGCAGGGTACCTGAGGTGATACAGGGTGCAGAGAGGCAAATGATTGTCCAGAAATGTAAAAACAGACGCAGTTTTAGCCCAAAGAAGGCAGCAACTGACCCAAAGCCCACCTGCACTGAAGTGCCCACAGCCAGGTCAGACTGGGGCACTGTTTGAATCTAAGCTGTGCTCAGGGTGACCTGCAGGGTCTATCTGCTGATAAGGCAGGAACTGCTGCTGGCTCTGTTTGTAAACTACAGTTCGGAGTAGGGGGAAGAAACAACAACTTATGCTATTGAAGATAACAAATTATAATTCTTTTTTCCCTGAAGTTATTAGTAACTGAACAATTAGAGCAAATCACGCCAAGAGCAGCCCTTGGCTGAAATGGTTTGTCACTGCCATTAAGCCTAAACATCTCTTGGTTTCAGATGAATCCTCTAGGGACACAGTATACAGCATGGCTCCTAGGAAGCCTTGCAAGTAAGGGAGAGGAACCTGGCATGGCTGCCCAGCCAGGCAGAAGAGATGCTGCTGAGCACCTCTGGCTCAGCTTCTGTTCTAGTGCATGTCTGGTGTCCCCACAAGGAACAATGCCCCTTCTGCTGAGGGGCACTGAAGAAAAACAAAGGTAGATGTGACCTTTATTAGGCTGAGCAGTGACAGTAAGAGCACAGAAGGCTGTTGAAGTGAGTATGTCCTCAGTAACCAGGGCTTTGCTTAGGAAAGATTGAACCTTTCTGGTTAATAATTAAACAGACTGTGGCAGTTCAGGCCCAGAGGCTGAACTGCAGGAAGCCCACTCCAGCTGGAAGTAACCCTCATGGCAGTGCTGCAGCCCAACTCAAATGCACTACTTGCTCCTTCCTACAACAGCTGAAGGACTCAGTGAACAAATTTGCATTTTCTAATTTTTGTCCATCTCATGAGAATAAGGGCATGAACCACGTCCTTGATCAGCTGTGGCTGAAGCACAGTGTGGGGTACCACAAAACAACAACTGGTGAGGCCTTGGCTGCAGTAATTAGGTGGTTTTAGAAACCAAACCCCCCAAAAATCCTGCCTGCTGTGGAAATTCTGCTTGGTTCTCTCATGGCCACATAAAACTTATCTCATTGTCAGTGGGGATAAAACATCCCCTGGGGGAGGTGGGTGAACTGGTAACATCTGTACAATTACTCAGCACTGTGGACCCTCAGATACCTGAACTGTGACTCAAGCCTGCTTTGTGGGCAGAACTTAGGGCTGATGTTTTATTGGCCCAACAGGAAAGTCAGATTAAGTACAACAGCTTCAGCTTTTTTCTTGGGCTTTCTCTTCCTTGTGCAGGGCTTTAATTTTTAATAGATCAAGATAAAAATATTCAGCTCTGTATTTTCCTTGGTTCTTTGCAAAATAGGTAGCAACTTACCTGTTCACTCCAGGAAAGAGAACAACGCACAGGGTGTTATTCTGCAGGCTTCTATAAAGCTTTTTGATATGGTGGTCTAACTTCTTCACCTTTTTCCTTAGATCCTGCTCCTGCATAAGAGAATAGAAGCATTTAAGTCCCCCATTCATCAGCAATTGTACTTCTAAGTGTGTGGGGAGGCTGACCTGTGGGATGGCACAGGTGAGGGCAGCAGTGATGCTGCTCCTGCCTGGCACATGGCTGTGCAGTGGCCCAGCTGCAGGGAGAACCACAGGTGCTGCTCAAATGGCACCAAGGCAGAAATGAGAGCTGCAACTCCAGAGCTCTCAGCTAGAGCTCTTCCTTCCTGTGCAGCCACACAGGCACTCCCCTGTCCCTGACTCCTATGCTGCCTGTGCCCTGTCAGCTTTCCAGTGCTGGGCTTCAGTTCCTGGGCAGCACCACCCAGTGCCCTGTGCAGCTGTATGATTTTAACATTATGCAGTGCCCTGCAAACATCACGTTATCTCGTTGCTGTTATCTCTCAAACTGCAGTATGGGAACTGATCTTTGGCAGCTCCTTTGCTCCAGTACAAGGAGACCCTTCTGTCACAAGCAGCTCTGCACCTCAGTCAGCTCAGTAAGCACTCCAGGGTCCCAGGGCAGTCCCTCCTCACTAATTGCAACATCAGCAGAACCCCACACTCACACAGTTGGACAGCTGCTCCATTTTCTCATAGAAGATGTGTTTTCCTTGCTTCCCATTGCTGTGATTCATTTGCCAAATCCATCTCCAGAGGTGACCTGGAGCAAGGGCATTCCTGCTTCTTAGCTCGCTACCCTTCACGGTCCATCCATTTATAGCTTCAAGGGCATCCACAGCACTCTGGGTTTTCTGGAATTCTGAAATGCAAAGAGAAGGGAACATGCTTTGGCAATGCTGTTGCTGCCCTCCTTGGCACCTGCAAGGCAAGGCTAAAGGTGTGGAGCAGGAGGGAGATGAGAAACAAATCACTGCAGCAAGCAGATCCTCATCTTGCTACAGATAAACATCAGACTAGAAGTGCCAGTTGGCTGCAGCAGCACCAAGGAGCTGTTCTCACCTTTCAGAGGTGACTGCTGCTCTGTGTGAAGCTGCACAGTAGCCACCCCTCACATGGAAGTACTGGAGCCCATTAGCTACCCTGGAATTTCTCTGAGTAAATGTTTGGGGTTTTTTAAGCAGATGTTTCTTCCTCTTCAATATTTAGCTGTAAAGTGCTCCTCCAAACAATATGTGCTTTCACTGGAGCAGTTTAAATACCATCCCTTTAAGCCTACCTGGGTTTCAGTAGCTCTTGCTGTGTCTGTGCAAAGTCCCAAGGGCTGCTGAATGAGCTTATTTGAAGGAAATATGCAGGCTGTGTGTGAAGCTACTTACTGAGGAAACAGCAGTTCCTGTGCTTTCCACTCTGAAGATCCTTTGGCAGGAACAGTGTTTCCAGGTCTTTCAACTGGCTGAATTCTTCTTGCAAGTCTGTCTCTGTTAATGACTTCTTTAGACCAGCCACATAAATCACACCTTCATTTTCTACATCGAGTTCTAATTCCTTAATCAGAACATTGCAGTCCAGCATTGCTGCAGTGACTGGTCTCTGGACCTGGGGTGGATGCAGCAGGAATAAAAAGCATGTGAGCCCACACTGCTCTGTGTTCTGAGCTCCTATTTTAAAGTAATTTTCTTCCATTACTGAAAACAGACAGGTTATTTTCCATCACTTGACATAAATATGACTAATGAAGGCCAACTTAATTAGTCATGCTAAAGGGAGATAATATTTGTAATCCAGAAGCACTATAAAACTAAAATGCCTACTCTGTATAGCCCTTTTACTAGGATCTGCCTTTTCAAGCTACAGCTGGAGGTCAGAATGTTTTCTAACTTCCTTCTGACAGGCAGGAAGGAAAAAGAGAGGGATGGAGTCACTTCCTTTCTGCCAGTGGCCCTAAATTGTGCAGGGACAGGGAGATTGTAACAGCACAGGCATTTGCCCAGACACACTGCTGTGATGTTACAGATGTACTGGAGGCTGTGCCTGACCTGAACATAACTTTTGCTGTTTGCCTTTACCTTAATGCAGGATCCTGCTACCTCAACTCCATTCAGGCTTTCCACAGCAAGCTGGGCAGCTTCCAGAACTTCATATTGGATACAGACATATGGCTTGAAATAGAAGATTAAGATACTTCAGGTTTATCAATGAGAAACATTAGCCCTCCCTTTTAAAAAGTCAGGTCTCAATAAAGTTGTGCTTTCTTTTATAACTAGAATAAAATAAAAAACTTTGGGGGTAAAATATGTAACACTCCACACACTCTAGCCATTTTAAACCCCCTTCAATTAACTCTTAATTAATACTACCCTTTTTTTTTTTCTCCTTTGGCTATTAAAGGCCTTAACATACCAGTTCTCTTTAGAAGGACAAAAATCACCTCAGCTTTCCCAGTGCTCCAAGTCCTTTGAGCAGCAAAGGACTTGGAGCACTGGGAGCTGCACTTTTTCTTGTCATTAGGAGGAGCAGCTTTTTAAGTACCCTGAATGATTGTAGTTGATGACTAAACTACCACAAAAAAACTTCAAATGGAATAACTGGTTATAAGAATAATTTCTTTAGTTCTAATCCATATCTTTTCAAGAGTTTACTCAGACCTTCCAGGTCTGTCAGCAACCTTTGAGTGCTCCTCACCTGGAATGTTTCAGTTACCACTGTAAGGGACTGGATTGGTCCACATCTCCCAAATTCTTTCTTCACAGACTTCATGCAAAAGTTTTCTTCAAAAGGACCTGCGTAAATTGTCAGCATGTCAGTCAGCTTGCTTCTCACCTGTTGGAACACAGATTAGAGAAGGCACTTCACAAAGCAAAGGAACTAACTACTCAGTGCCTCCTGATAAATCACATCTCTCTACAAGCTCAGCATGAAGGCTTATTCTCAAACAATAAATAATACCTTTTCATGAAGTCCAGCATGAAGGTGAGATGCAAGGTACTCTGGACCCAAAGTGAACTGAATGATACTGAATTTGGATAGGGGAACATCTTCCAAGGCTTTCTGAAGAATCTGGAAGGAGAAGAGAACACAAGGCTCAAAGAGGTACAAGACAGTTGTACTGCAGAGGATCAGAAACAAGGCTATTGAATTTAACTCCCAACTTTAATTTTCATTATTGTCCAAGAAAGCCCTGAGGCAGAAATTCTTCTTTGGTGAGTCATGAGAGGATGCAGAGGATCAAAGCTCATTTCCGAAATGCTCACATGGATTTAGCTAACCTGGTATTAACACTATTGCTAACAGTACTGTCAGTCAGCTTTTAAAATAGGACTCATCTACCCACTCCCAGATCAAGAACAACTTTGAACTATTTTGATGCTTAGACCAACCCACTCTAAGTCCATTCACCTGTTTGTTTGAAGTGCTCAGGTTACTCTGACACAGGCCCGAAGAGTCTAATCCCTGTCTGCCCAAAAGAAGGGGTTTTTGGCCAGTCACCTGCAGACAATCTAAAAAACTAGCAGAGAAAAGTACACTGTGAATCACAATACTTTTCAATATGGGGAATAAAAACTTTCAAGAAATGCTTGTCAGAGAACTACAATTCATTTAAGAAATTTGAAAGAATATTCTTGTCCACAACAACAAAAGAAGCCTAGGCAATACTCTCTGAAATTTAAGATGAAACTGCTTAAAGTTTTTCAGCACTATGCTGCAATTATTTGTATCTGTCTGAAGATCCTGGTGGCTTCTGAAAAACATAAGGCACTTGTTTGATTTTACTGAGGATTCAACTGAAGGAAAAAAAAACATACATATTTGAGAATCTTATTACCATGGTTTGGATAATGGTGGAGGCTCATTCAGCTGTTCCTGGAACCCACATCCTTGTGGCTGTAGTTCTGTGTGTGCTTTGTTCTGTGAGACCTCAGCCAGTTTTTCAGCTGTCAGAAGCATCTCCAAGTTTAGTTCTGCTACCTTGGGGAAGGAAGAAGATTATTAGCTGGCTTTCATCTCATCAGCTAATTGTAGCTGACCAAAAAGCCTGTGCTTTCCCTGTGAGTCATGTAGGTACACTCCAGCAGTGAAGAAACGTGGGCATTAATTTCTTGCCTTATTGTTTTCTGTTGTCATTTTCGAGCACGCAGAACTCACAGCATCAACAGGCAATCATCTCCAAAAAAGTTCTCTCAGAAATCAACAACACAAGGGACTCATAAAACCAGCTGAATCACTACCACAACACACAAGGTCTCTCTCTTCTTTCATCTAGAAAAATTACTGTCATTCCTGCAGGCTGGAAATGTCTCAGTCCTTCTTTACCCAGTGCCCCTCTTCAGGATCAGCAGCAATGCTGCCTGATGTCAGTGAGTACTGAGCACTGGTAGTGCCCAGGTTATTCAGGTACCTGGATATACCCTGGAAGTAACAAGCTCTCAAAACTGGGGCCTCTACCACAGCTCCATTTTCTCTTTTAAATCAACAGAAGGATGGGCAGGAATGGAGTTTTTTCTTCAAAAGCACAACAACATTATGTTCTGTATTTTAGGACAGAAATCTTAATTAGATATAAATACCTTTATTGGTCCTTGCTCAATGAAGAATTGAGCTAATTCCAATGCAGCTCTAGCATCTTCTGTAGGATCATGCCCAAGCTTCTGTTCACACTGAATCTCCTTCCTAGGGCATCAAAATTAGGTGTACAGGCAGGTTATCTGTTTTTCCACACTGACCAACATCCTGTCTTTTCTAAACTGGGTCCTTTTCGGGCAAAAGAGCTTTCCCCTCTCTCCAAAAAGGATTTCAGTTCTGTGCAGCAGCATTCTTGTGAAATTCCCAAAAGTTACTGCAAGAAATGTTTTTGCAATGTTGAGCAAAATGGTTTATGGAATTTACAGAATCACAGAATCACTGGATTGGAAGAGACCTTCAAGATCATCAAGTCCAACCCATACCCTAACACCTCAACTACATCATGGCACTGAGTGCCACACCCTGTCCTTTTTTAAACACATCCAGGGATGGTCACTCCACCTCTGTGGGCAGACAATTCCAGTATTTTATCATTCTTCCTGTTAAAAGCTTTTTCCTAATATCCAGCCTATATTTCCCTTCCCTTGTTCTGTCTGTTGCTGCCTGGAGAAAGAGACCAACCCCAGCTGAGCACAGCCACCTTTCAGGAGGCTGTAGAGAGTGATAAGATCACCTCTGCATCTCCTTTTCTCCAGGCTAAACAACCCCAGCTCCCTCAGCCGTTCCTCACAGGGTTTGTGTTCTCAGCCCCTCACCAGCCTCGCTGCCTCCTCTGGGTGTGCTTGAGCGTCTCAGCGTCCACCCTGAACTGAGGGACAGAGCTGGACACAGCACTGAGTGTCCATCCTAAACTGAGGGGACAGAACTGGACACAGCACTCAATGTCCATCCTAAACTGAGGGACACAGCTGGACACAGCACTCAATGTCCATCCTAAACTGAGACCCCAGAGCTGGACACAGCACTCAATGTCCATCCTAAACTGAGGGGACACAGCTGGACACAGCACTCAATGTCCATCCTAAACTGAGGGGACACAGCTGGACACAGCACTCAATGTCCATCCTAAACTGAGGGGTCAGAGCTGGACACAGCACTCAAGGTGTGGCCTCGCCAGGGCCAAGTACAGAGGAAATTTGACAGAAGCAGTGCTAATGCTCGCTACTCTGATGCATGACTATTTTTAAATTTTACTTCTTTCTTGACTAATGGCCCAACTCACAATTTGCACACAGAGTGGAAGGCAATATCCAGTTCAGTGAAGTTTGGCACTGCAGAGTATTACCATTCACTGTGAGCATGGGGAGAACTATCTCACTAAGATACTATCCACTGCTAGCTGATACACTGAGAAATATGATTTAAGTCAGTAAATCAGCGTTTCATGCATTAACCTTTCTTTCTTGCCAACTGAAACAGCTCTCATCTGTGTGAACCAGAGCACCTCTGTTGTTCTACAATTCAATACATCTCTACAGCCCTGCAGGAAGGCGAGTTTTGCTGGGACTCAAATCTGGTTAGGTCACAGCATTCCTGCTTGCTCAAAGACAAGCCCATTTATTATGCTGCCTGATGTTTCAAGCAGTCAGTAAATTCCTTTTTACCGTGTCTTACTTGAACAACCTGCTCCTTTCTTTTGAATCTTAGTAACAAAATAATAATTCTGATACTATTAGCAGCAGAGTATGACCCACCATGACAGATTCTAATCTTTCCCATGACAGTACAGTAATAATCTTACCCTAAAACAGCTTTGGCTAGAAATTTTAGCTTAAATCTTCGACCTTCATTCCTGGCGAAAAGCAGTGAAGTATCAATAACACTGGGGTGGATCATCTGGAGAAGGAAAATCATCCCCAGTTTAGTTTAAGAACAGCAGAGCAGACATAGAGAACTGGACAGTAACTCCACCATTTTCTGTGCTTCTGCCTTTAATTTCAGCTGCCAGATACCTCATCCACAAGGGAGCAAAAGGAACGATGAAACAAATCCAACTCTTCTTTCTACTACCTACTCTAGTGGGAGCATGTAGATAGGGTTAGAAAGATTAAAGTGTGATTCAAGCATTTTAGATTGGTTAAATTACCCACAGAAAGGACTTCAGTTCTCTCCATAACAGAGCTATCAGAAGCATATGGCTGAAGCAGAGGAGTAAAGCTCCAGTTGCAACAATATCTGTGTCTGGACAGACTTTTCTCTTCTGGGTTTGGAAAAGGTCCTTGCAAATTTTATAGCTGTAAGGAGAGTTCTTGACTTTTAAATCCTTACAGACATAGGGCTATTCATAATAAAAAGCAATTAACAAGTGTTCACTAATAAAAGTAGCTATTGTTAAAGAGTGTTCAGGTGTGAAATGAGAAACACAGGGTCAGGAAAAAAACTCTTAAAAACATACTCACTTCCAAAGCCTGAAGATCAGAATTTAAAGAATGCCCCACCAATACTGCATCATGGGGAAGCATTTTTTTTAGCCTGGTTTGGATATCTGACAGTCTTGTCTTCACTGGAAGAAGCATTTTCTTTGTGATTCCTGAGAATCTTCAAAACAAAAGTTGGGTGAGTTAAAAACAACACATTAGCAACAGTGTGTGCTGGAAAATACTACAAGCAGGTCCTGTAAAATATGAACTTGGTGTAGCTAATCACAGAATGCTATTTACTGTTTTCTGTTCTAACATCAGAGAATATACTGCAGCTAAACTGCTCAGAGTGCTATCACATCTATTTCAAAAGTTTATTTCTCCCAGGTATTCTTAAGTGATGCAGTTGGCATCAGATAGCACACGCAAGGAAATACTGCAAGTCTGATGGTGGAAGGAGATGATTCCAAGTAACCTGCAGGGACTGGGACATCACCTCCATAAAGCCAGGAGAAGTTTTGAAGAAAACAAGCCTTGAGTTTTGCCTGCTTTTGTTGTAATCCTGAGCCTCACCCTAAAGGTGTGTATAAGCTCTATGCATTTTTTACATATGAACACATTTAGCTATGGACTCCATATTGTTTTATAATCAGCAGTGAAGAGTAACTTGTACTGTGTATCATTAATTTGTAACAGAACTTTCCCACAGACACTTCAGAATGGCAATTGTTCTGCCTGGTAGCCCCATGGGCACTGTGCAACAGATTGTACACATAATGCTGGTCACTTTAGTCACACAGCAAAAACTCTGTTCTTAACACTGAAGGAAATGCAGCAGGCATCTGTGCAAACCAAGGGCTTTCTGAAAGGTCCTGTGTAACAGGCTGAATTTGAAAGGGCTGCAGCTCTGAAAGACAAAGAGAGAAGAAAGGTTTGTGCAAGTGACCTGGTGCGGTAGTTCAGCACTGTGCTCTCCGGTTTGACCAGTTCATTCAGCAGGCACTGACCCTGTGCATCCACCAAGGACACACGGGTGACTTCGTTCCCTTTTGCAGTCAGGCACTGGCAGGAAGAAGCAGAGGCAGTTGTTGAATCAGCACGATGCTGCCACTCAAAAACCTTAGCTAAATCTGCTTTAGCTGCAGCAGCATCACTGTGAAGGAGTTTCTTGACTTAGAGATCTACCACTCACAGCTGGTGGGTTTATACTCTAGTGTGCTTCCTTTTAATTGTTAAATGTGCACTGCAAGCACAGCAAACACACAGGCAAGCACAGCACAGAAAAGCATTGTAAAGAAGTGCTGATTTCACAGAATCAGTCTGTGCTCTGCACTGCACAACTGCCACTGACAGCAGCAGCCCCAGAGAGTACAATTTAAAGGCAGAGTCCAAATTGTATCAACAATTACTCAATGCTGATGCCAAACAGGCATCACTGCAAGGCTAAAATTGCACTAAAGGAGGACTCTTCACCCCAGCAGCTGCCAGAGGATGGCCAAAGGAAAGATGTGTGACAAGGAAGTCTCTTTCCTTTCCCAAACCTTGGAGAGAGCTGAGGAGGAATTCCACAGCAGTCTCATGGGTTATTGCAGCACTGCTGACAGGCCTGGCAGATCCAGTTACTGCTCTGGGAGCCAACAGAACTGAGCTCTTTGCTCAGGATTTCTGTCTCATTGCCAGAACCACTGCTGGGGCCTCTCCCATGGCTGCATCAGCACTGGTACTATCAAGGAAGGGACTGGCAGCAGATATTAAGATATCAGAAGTGTTTCATAAATACACAAGAGTACTTGCTCACTTGGGAACAGCTGGTAAGAGCTGGGTGCCTGACTCTGTTTTGTAAGGCCACACACACTGATTTTTACCATTTCACAATCCAGACCGAAGAGGGGGCTGCTGTCTGTCCTCTGCTGATCACACTCTGTGGAGATGTAGCCCTGGCATCTAGGGGAACCTGGAGGGAAAACACACCCAGGAATAAGAAAAAGACCCTTCTTCTACAGCTCTTCTTATATGACAAAACATATCACTAAACTGTCAAAATTAAAAACAACCTCCAACACAACATAACAGCTCAACAGCCCTCACTCAAAAACTGACCTTCTATGGGATAGTCATTTTCTTTCTGCTCTTCTAAAGTTAGAGTATAGCTTGTAAGGCCTTTTTTTTTCCCTCCATATCTCCGAATGATGGGATCACACTGCAAGTCTGAGCTTTTAGTAATGCATTCACTGCTGGTGGAAGTCAAACCTGTAAAATATAGAAGCATCTGTCAAGCTCAGTTTCTGCATCAGATCAACACTTAGAGGCTGCACCATTCCAAATTACTACCTGGAACAACAGACTGGAGAGAGAGGGTCAGAGAAAAAGACACACAGTCTTCTTAGCTCAAACCTAATTTACATCTCTGTCTCTTTGATTAGATACATCTTAAAATAAAATAAAATAACTGCAAACACGGTAGTAAAGCAGCAGGGATTTGGATTAAATGTGTTAAAAACATTCACTTTGACAATTGGCCCAACATGAGTTATTGAACTGGTCAGGGTAAGAGGTCTCGTGGTTTAAGCCATTGTATGTGTTCCTTTCTAAACAAGTTTACCACAGCAGCACATTAGGATGGCAGAGGATGCAAAGTCATCAATTTCTGTTCAAAGTGAGTCACTGTCTTGAAAGAGACAATGCACACGCAAACAAAATACCTTGTGGAGTGTTTTGTGGTTTCAGGTTTGCTCCTTCTCCATACAGGCTGACTGGGAAGTTAGCGGAAGGTGCTAATGTGAATCTCTAAAAAAAAGAAAATGTGAAAACGTGTTAGTGACTTTGAGAGATAGGCAGAAATAACAAGCAAATGAGGGGTTTATTGATCCCCAAATCAGCCAAATTCAGTGGAGGATGGATAAAGAAATAGTGAAAATACATTTGGCATTTTATCAAATAGAAAAACCCAACACAAACCAAACTTGTTCCAGCGAGGGATGATACAGGATTCTTTGTACTACAGGACAAATTTGCCTTGCCTGATACGATCAAGAAGGCAAATCTCAAGACCTTCTTTGATAGAAACTAAAGCCAGTTCCAGTCTTTCCAGTTAAGTGGTGATTTACATTTGCTGCAGTTCAGGAAGAACTCTCCAGAAGCTTGAATTCAAGTCCTTCTTTCTTTCTATCTTCCTTCAAAAATGTTGCTTGTAAGTCAGAAAATTAAAATAATTATTTCAATAATCTCTTTGGGAAATGGGAGAAACCTGACATAAAGTGCAAATAATAAAAGTGATATTTTTCAGCCAGTGGGACTAGCATAACTCTATTGAGAGACTCCTCACTCAGAGTAAATTCCAGATTATTGAAATAATTTCAAGATATTTATAATCTAATTGGCATCCTGTAGGTTCAGGATATGTAACAGTCAGAGGACTGAAACATCAATAAACATTTCACCTGGTAAGGCTTCAAAGACATATGTCTTGAAATCCTGTTCCTAATATCAAAGCCCTGTCCTTTGTTCTGACCTGACAACTGCTGCAAACAGATCCTCTCACTTGCTGTCAAGGATAGCCATATCCTTGGAAAAGGCAGTAATTCCACTGCAGCCATCATCCCTGGGATGTGGTTTCAGGACTGAAAGAAGTTTAGAAGACACTGAAGCAGTCTGGGGACTTACATGCCGGAACACTTTCCTGAGGTGTTTGAACTGTAAATAGAATCTGTAGAAATGGAGTTGGCTCATTTCGTGTAGAACAACCACAACCCCAGCCAGGTGGCTTTGGTGATAAATACGGCACCAGCTGCAGTTAAAAAAGAGCAGTAATTTAAAAAAAACCCCATAAAAATCAAAGCAAAACAATTATCAAGCACTCTTAAAAAATAAGTTGGAACCAGCCCAGCTTTTAAGTCAGTAAATGGCAAAGTGCCAAATGACTTCCATAAGAAGAGGCTTTATAGCTTATCTCAAGCAGCCACATATTCCTGGAAGCAACAGAATACAGGAGACAGAGAAAGAAGAGTTATTGCAAATTTCTTCTGCATACGATTTCAAGACATGTACACCTCATTCATATGCATCAGAATATGAATATACCAGTAACTTCAACTGTTGTGATGCAGTCTGGTGAATTAATGCATCAAAATAAGTTTCACAAATTAATTTTCTATTTGCTATTAAAATCTAAAGTAGGGTATTTTCTGCTTTGAGTTTCATTTGAAGATTAATTTCATTTCATTTCTGCCATTCAAGGTTATAAACCTCAGCCTTCCTTTCCAGTACTGAGAAGTGGCCCAGAGAAAGGGAGAAGTGACTAAAATGTTTTTTTTTTCTAAAATTCTCTAGAACACTCTGTTTTGATAATATCTATCATGAAATGCATGAGTATTTTTTTTTTTTCAGTGTGTGGAGCTTCAGTTCCACAGCAGTCATTTAGTTTTTCAAAACTGCATGAAACAAAACTATGGAATGGCAGGATTTCTGACAGAAGAGGAATTCTGCTTCCTGGCCAAGTCTAACAACTGTGTCTGCTCAATCCAAGCTGCCATTATGGCAACTCCACAGTGAGTGTTCCAAACCCAGCATGGCCAATATTCCTTTATGGATGTTTTCACACCACAGGAGAACATGAGACCAGGCTGATGTCAGCTGTGGATGTACCTGGGCTGTGCTGCATTGTGGCATTTCCCCAGAGCTGCGTATTTCAGGAGCTCATACAGCTGGTCCTGGCTGATTTCGGAGTCCTCGCCAAGCAGAGCTGCTGACAAATGGCACGACTTTTCCTGTGGAAAGGGAAATGCTGGTAAAGAGTGGTTTCATGTAATCACACCAGTCCATGAAAAAAAAGAAGGAAAAAGAACCTATTTAGATACAACCAGCTACATTTAAAGTAATTCTTTCACTCCTTATGGGCAAAAGTTTCCATTCAGATCCCATTTTAATATTATATTTACTCAACATTTCAGTAACCCAGGCACTCTAACTTCAAAGATTTATTTAATAAAGATTAACATAAGCAGATGTATGCAGTAAGGAAAGAGTTGATACACAAACACAATATCCTGGTCTCTCAAACCTTTTCCCCACTTCCTGCTTTAGAGCTTTAAACATTTGTACAACTGTCACATGTAACCACTCACTCTATGCGAGTTTTTCCCTCTCCACAGTGTGGGATCTGCTCTACCAGAAGGGTTTGCTGACCCCTGCAGGGAAAAATGCTTCAGTAAAATCCAAGGAAGGTGCACTGAGAAGATGAGGTGGGGACTGTGCCACACAGTTTTACACAGCAGTTCTTTAAGCCTAAATGCATAAATTCTTCTAAAGGCTAATTAGCAAGTAAATGCAGCATTTTGGTGACCTCCATAGACCAGTCGGCCAGTTCCAAAGAACTCCTGTAAAAACTTTAAAGACATTCTTTTTATAGGTGATGAAAAGACATCAAGGCATACAGGGGGAAAACACCACACAACACTAAAGAATGTAGAACCTCGCAGCATGAACCACTGGTAGTTCTTTTCCCCTGCACACTAACAAGCCGGGCGCTCAGTAATTTGGACAGAGCCCGCCCACATGGGACTGAGCTGGTGTGCTCTTCGAGACATTTGTCACTGGGTCAGGAAGTTAAAGAGGCGACAGCCTTCGTGGTTCCAGTGGTTAAGAATCATCTGGCAGTAACAGCACAGGCTGGTGTAATTGCTAGTGCCTCATCTCTTATGCTAAGTGAGACAAATAATGACACCGTCATTTTCAATACGGCCTAATTAAAGCCTTGCAAAAAAACCCCCACACAAAGAGCAGAGGTTTTGATTCACCAAGGAGAGATGCCAAGCATAGGAATTTGTCTCTAAGTGGGTACTAACAGGGCTGATCTCACAGGATGGACACGCCAACTCCTGTTCCAGGGGCACTCTCTCAGTGTGCCCTGGGTGAAGTGTTACCGTGGGGCTGCTCTGCATCCTTCACAGGTGCATGTGCTGAGCACACACAACGCTCCTTTCAAAATCTGCTTTGTTTAAGAGATTATATTGGAGAATGTACCTATTTTTAAAACTAAATTCCTTAAATGTAACGCTGAGCACAACAAATGAGTTCTTTTCCACATCTCTTGGAGCAGAATCCAAGCCATTAACAGGCTCCCCAGGGCAGTGGTCACGGCCCCAAACCTGCCATGGTTCGAGAAGCGTTTGGACAATGCTGTCAGGTACATGGTGGGATTGCTGGGGTGTCCTGTGTAGGGCCGGGAGTCGGACTCGATGCGCCCTGTGGATCAACTCAGGACATTCTATGGTGTTATCTGTAGACACTGGCTGTACCTGACCCTCCCGGTACACTGCCGGTGTACACGGCTTTGCTGAGCTCCCAGCATCCCAAGGCGGGACACATCAACACCCCCGAGAAGCGGCCGTAAGGGACACGCGGCCGGCACCGCTCTCCTCACAGCGCCGGGCGCTCGGCTCTCACCTCGGGGCCCAGGCCCGGGCCGCCGCCATCTGCCTTCCGCCTCTTCCGCGCCGCCCGCGGCCCCTCCGCGGCTTCGCCGGGCCGCTTGAGCCCGTTGAGGCACAGCCCCTTCGCCATGGCCCGCACGGGAGCGTCGGGGTCCGGCGGCCTCAGGGAGCCCCTCACGGACCCGGCCCAGCCCCGCGATACCCGGGACTCTCGGATCGCAGATCGGANCGCGGGGCAGCGCTTCGCCTTCCTGATCGTCCTGGACTTCGAGGCCACGTGCTGGGCGGACCGCGGGCAGCGCGGGCCCGAGATCAGTGAGTGCAGAGCCGGCTTCGAACCGTGCGTCGTCGTTATGTGTCTTCCTTGTATTATGTTCCTTTTAACTCCTGGCGTTTCAGCCCCAGTGTAATGGAATAATAGATACATGATTAATATAAAATTGTGTGTGTGGAAGAGACTGATAAGGATCATCGAGTACCAGCTTGATGAGCGAATGATCCACACACGGATCAAACCCACTAACTTGGCCTTATGCATCATGCTTGAACTCTGTATTTATATATATGTGTGTGTGTGTGTATGTATGTATATTTATATATAATAAAATTATGGAATATGCTGAGTTGGCAGGGACCTATATAAAAATGGTATCATTTCTGTGAATATTTTTAACCTTTCTGGCTTTGTGTTTTGGTTCTGTTTTGTTTTGTTTCTTCTCCTTCTGTGTTTGTTGCAGTTGAATTTCCAGCAGTCCTGTTAAACACCTCAACAGGAGCGCTTGAATCTGAATTCCACATGTATGTCCAGCCCCAGGAGCATCCTATTCTCTCGGAATTCTGTACAGAACTAACTGGCATAACACAGGTATAATTGTGACTTAACATTGTTTTACAATTGTATAATTGCTGTTTACTGTTTTATTTAAAGGGGCCTTTAAAGGGCTAAAAAGAAATAAACCTCAAATGAATTTCAGTGCATTCTAACACATACATGCTTCTTGTTCTGTTCCTTGAAGAATCAAGTTGACGAAGGGGTGCCTCTGAACATTTGCTTATCACAGTTTTTGAAATGGATTCAAAAGATACAAAAGGAGAAGAAAATTATATTCAGTACAGATAGTCAGAGTAATTCTACTTCAGAAGCAAAAGCATGTGCCTTTGTTACTTGGACAGGTAAATTACATTGTCATTTGCTTTTTCTGCACAGTAATAACATTAGGTGGCACTATTGAGATTGTGTCTTCACTTCTAGGCAGCCCAAATGCTGTTATTAGGTATTAAAAATGTGGAATATTGGGATAAGACTGAAAATATGAAATCCATGCAATCCTGACATATTTGCTGCATCTTTGACTCCAGGGCCTTACACTTACATTTTTCTGCTTTAGTGAACTGTATGACCATTCTTAGTGTGTCTAAATGAATTAATGATGTCTTTGAGATCTTTAACTGTCTGAAGTTATTTACTAACAACAGGGGCTTGTTTCTTCTCTTGCAGCAACCCCAGTGTTTTCCATGAACAACCACTTCACAGCCTGTGCCTCCTGTCCAGCAGCACAGGATGCTGACAGTGTGTTGGTGTTGTGTCTCTTTATGTAGATTTTTTTAGGCCACATAAAGGAACACATAGGCCACATAATGTGGATTTTAGGCCAGTTCTGTAGTGGTGGGTTGACTGTGGTTTTCCCTGCACAGACTGGGACCTGGGTGTGTGTTTGCACTATGAGTGTAAAAGGAAGCAGCTGCGCAAACCTGACATTCTGAATTCCTGGATTGATCTCAAAGCGACGTACAGGGTGAGAAGATTGACAGACTGAGACATTTCTACCCACACTCACCACAAAGGCTGACTGTACCTGAGCTTACAAGGCAATGCTGTATGTCCCAGTGACCAGAGTAACCTGGTTTTATTTTGTGTTGTTACTGCTCTATAACCAACTGCCCTAGAACTGTATGAACTTGGATAGAAATCTTAATGCTAGGAAAACACTGTTGTTTGATAAAAGAATGATAATTATGATAATTTATCAGCTGCTCTTACTTTCCTGACACATTTTGCTCTCCTTTCTTCCTATCTTTTTTTGTTTTGTGTACTCTTATTGCTACCTTATATTGCTGTGTAGAAGTCATCATCATAGTCTGTTTAGAGGTACTTGAAGGTACCCTACAGGTAGGCAGCAGAATTAGGTCTCTAAAGATAAACAGTGTGAATATTTCCCCCTTTCTAGTGATCAAATCAGATACTCATATCAGGAGAAAGTAGCAATACTCACTTTTTTCACTTACAAAAAATCCATACCTATGCCAAATATATTCATGCCCTATATTCAAATATATTCAAGCCTTTGCTTGCATCTTAAGGCATCATTTTTAGTTGTATTCCTCAATGCTGGTCTGTTAAGACTTTCATCAATGTAAGCCATAGAGTGCAGACAAATGACTCCAGAGCTCAGACAGAATGGATTTGCTTAAGACTGAGAGAAGGGATTCATGGTTCTTTCAATTCTGATTTCTAACAGGGTAAGTCCCTTATGGTTTTATCCTCACTGTAAAATGCAGATACCCAACTTGCTTAATTGCCTTGTGAGATTTATAATTCATTAGGGGTTATTTCTGAAATGATTTTGCTTCACTAAGGAAAGGTTTTAAAATGCTTCATGTTAAGCACCTGCATTTCTTTCCTTAGGCCTTCTATAACAGAAAGCCTAAAGGGCTAAATGGAGCTTTGCAGGATTTGGGGATAGCTTTTGAAGGACGGGAACATTCTGGTAAGCATGATTATCCTAATATATATATAAACATATGTATCTTATAAAGCTGAATAGTACTATTTAGCTTTAGTTAGCTAACTTAACCTAAAGCAGCTAGTTAATAGCTAGTCAGTACTCTGAGTAGTAACTACTATTTCAGGTTATGCCATGTTCTGTCCAACTGACCATCAAAAGAAGAAAGGCAAAGTGCTCTGAGATCAGTTTTTTGTTTCTAACCTCATAGTTAATTTCTGAAATCTCTTCTATTGCTTCTGAGTGCATGCTCACAAGATCAATTTATTAATTGCTAGGATGCAAAAGAAAAGAGGTTGAGGGAGATAAAGAAACTAGATTTTACCTGACAGCTCTGGATATTATGTTAATGTGAGAGAATTCCAGCCACAATATGGTTTGGGGGTTTTATTTTTGATTTTGATTATTTTTAAATTTGATTTTGATTTTTTGATTAATAAAAGGAAATGGGATATTTAAAATTGTGAACAGATATTCAGCTCTATGGTTAATCCTTCAGATGTTTCAACAGAGAGAATTGTTTGGAATTTTCTACTTCCACTTCCCTTTTTTGAACTAGATGACTAAGTGTCACAGTTCTGTTCTCCTTGTCATTCATGTAAGGCTTACCTAGATTACATTTTTCCTGTAATAAGAACTATCCCCAGTAGCAGTTTAAAAAGAAGACATTAATATAACCATACTTTTGAAGGGTTGGATGATTCCCGGAATACTGCTCGTCTTGCTTGGAGGCTGATTTGTGATGGATGTGTGCTGAAAGTTACTAAATCTTTGGATAAGGTTAGTCACTACTTCGTATCTTCCCGTCTACTTGCTTTGTAGCCTGGAATACAGATGAAAGGTGAGTTATTCAAATAACATAGCATCTTGACTATGATTTGGAAAGAACATCCTTAGGCTGATACGCTTATTAATTTTGTGCATTTATTCCCAAAATGTCTGGGTATTCACTTTCCAAAATCTGCTTTTGTTTACGGACTCCCTAGGCATATCAGAAGAGTAATTTAATTTCCAGAACACTGACTGGAAACGTCATTGACAAGACTCCACTGGGAAGTAAGAGCAGACCTGAAACATCTAGAGATGGAAGTTGTGAAGCAAAATCTCTGGCTGAGAACAAACACAACAGTATTGCTGGAAACAAGATAAATTCTAACATACAGACTGGGGAACAGCAGATCATTTGCACTGATCCCTCTGCAGATGTCCATGCTGTACCCAGCAGCAGCTCAAGGACTGAATTCCATGCTCAATCCCAAAGATCTTCAGCAGCATCTACTGACAGATTTCCTGTTCCTCTGGGTCTGGCACAGCCATGTCCCAGTCCTGCATCAACAGGCATCCAGCAGGGATTGAGCATTGGGCAGCCTGTGAGAACAGCCAGGCCCAGCCTCCCAGGACAGGGATCAGGGCTGGTGCTTGTCTCCACCACCATCCCCTCAGTTACTCTCTCCACTGGGGACATCAGCACCAGTTCTGAGTGCTTGTCTCTGCTGACAGACTGGGAAGACGTTGCTTTGATCCCAGAATCTCAATGTGAACAAAATTCAGACTCTGTTCAGCTCAAGGATGAGTCAAGTACAGACAATCTACCAGTGTTTGAAGAAGAAACTATTTCAAAACAATTGGCCATGACAAGTTCAGATAATCAGACTTTGGAGGAAAGTGTGGCACCCATGGAACCTCTGAGGTCTATTGTTTACAAAAGTCCTGATACTACAATCTATAATATAGGGACAGTACAAAGGCAGACATCAAAATTTTCAGCTTTTAAGTTACCACCTGCAAAGGGAAATGCTGTTTCAGCACAATCAGCATTAATTGGAAATTACTCTACTCTTTTAGAAGCTCCTAAAAGAAAGCCAACTAGTCCAAAAACATGCCCACCAGCAAAAAAGCAGTCTTTTCATATATATCAAGAGAAAACTTCCTCTTTTGATCACTCCTTACCTTTGAGAAGTACAAATTTGCCCAAAGTATCTCCTGCTGTTCTGAACTCCACAGTTAATTTGAATGAGTCTGTAAGAGCTGTGAGAAATGGAAAATCAACTCCCCCTCTATGTAACTGTGGCCGAAGAGCCAAAAAACTCTCTGTGTCAAATGCTGGCCCAAATCATGGCAGAGCATTTTTCTGTTGTCCTGTTGGCAAGCAAGGAGGTAATAAGAAAAGTTGTGGATACTTCAAGTGGGAATATGCGCTTCTGAAAGAGAAATCTGGTGGTCTCACCTTTAATGCAGATGCTTTGACCTCTCTTGGAACTGTTTCTAGTAACACAGAAAATTCTTTCTGCAAAAAGTATTTATGTCTTAGACCTTCTATGAGAACTTGAAAATGGATACAATTTTTTGTCTGAACTCTCTAAGTTTCATGCTTAATCTAATCAGGACAGTCAAATGATGTCAGATATATATTCTCAGAATGGGACAAAAAGGACAGTTCTTGGTTAACACTGACAGAAAGGAAAGTTGCTCAAACACACAAAAATATCAGCAATCATAAAGTTACTCCTTAATGAAGTGTGAGAGAACAGATAAAACTATTATGTGCTAAAATTACAGTATGAGCAGCTGTTGCTACAATTCTTAAATTTCTCTTCTATCATATATTTTAAATACTGTACTAGTCCAGTCCTTAAAGAATTCAATGACACAGATTTTATTTGCACTTTTTTTCCTAAATATACTTGTAATGCCTACAACTTTTAATTTTTGAAACTTTTGAAACATTTTAAAATCTCTTTAGAAGATGTCACACATCAAAAGCTATTCTTGAAGTAAAAGTATTCTCTTAAACTCTTAGAGTTTTTTTATCCTGTAAGTAACAATAAAGACATTTCATTAAATAATATATTTAAGACATTACTTTTGTGCTCTTGCCTCTCTGAGTTTCCCATTTCATTTGTATCAGTGTCTGCTTTAGCTTCTAGTGGCGCCCCTCAGACAGACAAATTATGGGAATTGGGTAAAAATGTATTCAAACCTAAATTAAGAAGGATATAGTGTAATGTCTTACTTTACATTACTGTGTAAATCTGCAATGTCTTACTTTGTAAAAAATCCTGCAAAAAAGCAGTAAGTACTTCGATTTATTTTTTTTTACTTCTAGCCCAGTTTGCTTCCAATGGTGGTTTTCTTAATTGGATTTGGAGCAGCTGCCCTGGTCAGTTTTTCCACAGACCAGAACATTTAACAATTCTTGCCCCCTTAACTGTCCAAGAAGCTTAAAAGTTACAGCAGGGAGAGGGAGAAGCGGTTCTTTCGGACCGGGATGCACACAGACACCTTCCTTTAGGATCTCTGCGACGGGCCACGACTGTTCTGTTAGCACGCGTTAGCTCTTTTTCCAAGCCTTTAGCTGTTCAAAGAGTTTCTTGTTTAGCTGGTCCCTCTACACCGTGACACCTTCGGGAGTCCGACAGGCAGGGAAGTGGCCAAAGCATCTCCGAGCGTGGAGAGCGCGGGTCGGTGTCGGACTCGGCTTTGGAGAGCCGGACCCAGGGCTGCTCGCTCCCCTCTAGCGATAGTGTCCGCCTGCTCCTCTCCCCTCAGTTCCAGAATTACTAACGCAGACTTTAATTCTGGAACCGGGGTCGGGGGAAGCGAGAGCATCAAGGGCTACGAGTTTGGAGGCGGCAGAGGGCTCGCCACCCTGGGTCCGCGACCTGCGCTCCGGGGGCTCCCTCCCGGCAGGTCGGTCCCCGCGGGTCGGTCCGGGAGGCTCTCTCCCGGCGGGTCGGTCCGGGAGGCTCACTCCCCGCGGCTCGCTCCCGGCGGGTCGGTCCCCGCGGGACGCTCCCCGGTGCCCGCGGCC
>VWYN01023876.1:736804-757983 GCA_013400075.1 Hippolais icterina
AGGCCTCGGCTCCCGCCGTGTGTATGGAGGGAGCCGCGTGTGTGGAAGGAGCCGCGTGTGTGGAAGGAGCCGCGTGTGTGGAGGGAGCCGCGTGTGTGCACCACGCCCCCGAATGTCCCCGGTTCTGCCGGCGAGCCCCCTCGCAGCCCCGCTGCCGGCCGGATCAAAGGCCCGGCCCGTGCCGTGTCCTATTCCCAGCGCGGGCTGTGAGCTGGGCGCTGCTGCTCGGTGCTCACCAACAAATGGTGCCTGTGTGAAGTTTTCAGATCACGAGGAGAGGCTGTCTGGAAGCGACAGGGAGGAGGATGAGGATGATGTCGAGGCAGCTCTGAAGAAGGAGGTTGGCCAGATCCGTGCCTCGACGGAGCAGAAGCTGCGGCGGTTCCAGTCGGTGGAGAGTGGTGCCAACAACGTGGTCTTCATCCGAACCCAGGGCATAGGTGGGACTTCAGCTGATACTGAGTAATTTAAACTGCTCTCAGCACTGTTAGTAAAAGGCCACAGAGTGTGGCTTCCAAGTAACACGTGTATATCAACAAATACCCTTCCTTTTGGCCATGCCGCTGATTTTTGTTGTTAGTGAAGAAGCTAAAGGTAGACGAAACTGCTTTGACAAAACAATCTTTGATTCCGTAGTTTTGGTATAGTGAAACAATGCTTTACAGTAAAGGATTTGAAGCTGACTGCAGTGCAGCCAAGTTCCCAGCTTATTATTTAGAAGGGGAAGAGGGGAGGTAATGCCTTCAGTTTGTTGCTCATACCCAACTCTTTCTTGTAGAACCTGAGAACCTGGTGCACCATATACTAAAGGATATGCACACCACTAAAAAGAAGAAAACAAGAGTCATTCTGCGCATGCTTCCCATTTCTGGAACTTGCAAGGCTTTTATGGAAGATATGAAAAAATATACAGAAACGTTTTTTGAGCCTTGGTTTAAAGCCCCTAACAAGGGTACTTTTCAGATTGTTTACAAAGCTCGTAATAACAGCCATATGAATAGGGAAGAAGTAATTAAGGAACTTGCAGGTATGTATGGATTTCACATGAAACAGGACAAGTTTACATGCACAAGTATATTGCATGCACAACATGGGTCAGACTATTAAGAGAGGTCATAATGGACATACACATTTGCTGCTTAAAACCTGTATGGTGAATTCTAAAAGCTTCTGTAAGACGTAAAAAAAGCTTGACATCTGTATTCCTTTTTGGTGTTGATGTCTTAAGTGACTAGAAGAGAGAACAATGTTGAATATAATTTGCAGTATCAGTTATATGTGCTTTGAAATGACTGCTATTAGGCTTTCTCTCTGGAGGCTGTTTTGAAATAATAAGGTTACTATTTCTGTTCAATATTTGACTCATATAATAGCTCCACCTTACTCAAGTATTTTATTGAATGGATAAAAATTAAGAGAGAGGAGGCAAGATCCCCCTCAGTTATAGCCAATTATTTTTGTAACTGCTTAAAATAGCAGAACAGAGCAGTAGTCACAGAATGTACCACCAGAAGGACCGAAGTAACTGAAAAATTTTCCCACTGCAATTACTGAGAAACAAGACATGCTTATGCTCTTAAACAGTTTTCCCATCATCTTTTAAATTGCATCTTCTTTTACAGGAATTGTGGGCAGCCTCAATCCAGAAAACAAGGTTGATCTTAATAACCCACAATACACAGTTGTGGTGGAAATAATAAAAACCGTCTGTTGCTTAAGTGTGGTGAGGGACTATGTTCTGTTCAGAAAATACAATCTACAGGAGGTGGTGAAGAGCAACAAAGAAGATGCACAACAAAACCCATCAAGTCTGACAGAAGAACAGAATTCAGAAGTAGTTAAAGCAGAAATTGAGGAGGAGGAGGAGAAGAGCTCTAAAGAAATAAAAGAAGAGAACAAGAATCAAAGTGAAATAGAATCTGAGCCCAAGGGGAATGATGCTCTGACAGTGTAGAAAATGTGATATAAGGGAAAGGTAAATGTAATTCAGAAGTATACAAAAAGTTGCCCTAAAGTTCTGAAAGGGTGTTGGAATGAGGAGAGGGGGTTTTGTTTTGAAGTCCTGGTTTTAAAATCCACATGTGTTAAGAATTTTAATGCTTGTTGCAGGCAGAACTGACATTTCAGCAGATGTAAGGGTGCTCAAGAGTGCATCACCTTTCTGGTGAAGCTTGCTGTCCTCCTGCAGCTTTGTCCTGCATTTCCTATACCTGGCACACAAAGCAGAGGTCTGTGCATGTATATGTAGATGTGGCCACTCTGACATGTATGAACTCTCCTTTATTACATCTGGCAGCCACAGAAGCCAAAAGGCAGCACAGAAGCAGCTCTGAGCAATTAATGTCAGAAGTGAGAGATCTGGAAAAGAGTTGGTTGCAGAGGGGTTTGGGAAGGAAGTGTGCTGACAGCTGCAGAACTCAGTAACATTTTCCTGTGTGAATGACAGAATGAGGTAAATCTGATAGTTTGATCGAGGGTTTTATACATATATTTATATATACACAAGGGTATGCTGTCTTGGCATGAATGGAAAGAACTGTTACGATACATATAAATACTTGAATATTATGAGATGATTTAGAGTAAAAGATTGGACTGTTTTAGAACAGTAGAAGTACAGTGCAGGCATTGCAGATGGTTTTATCAAAAATTACATGTGTTTACATTAGCTGTGCATGCAGCACTTACTGGTTTATAGTAAGTGCTGTGGTCACTGAATGGAATCCTTTTGAGTAATTTCCTGCAGATAGCCTTTTGCTGCTCTTTCCAAAGAGTCAATCCTTGAGGGATTTTATAAAGTGTTCCTGGTTTTATTTTTTTTCTTAGGTGTCAAAGTTTGAATTTAAATACTACTTGGAAACTTCTTATGAAAGAAGCTCTCCATTATACTATACTAGATAAGGGGAATAAATTTTAATTTTTGGTACAGTTTTAGCTTTATGGTATTTTGTTTCAGATTGAAAGTAATGCTAGTGAGTCTTTCTGTTGTCTTGTTACAGTGGACTGTCCCTGTGACTCCTAAAAACCAACCAAAACCAGTGGAGTTTTAATTTGCTTTCCAACAGGGTTTTCAGTATGCTCCCTGTAGAACTTCCTAGCTTTAGTATTTCATTTTTAGCATAAAAGCTTGTGTGTTGCTAATGGGAAAAGACTTACCTTGAAGAACACAATTTGTTACTTGTCTTGGTTTAATGAAAATGACGTGTTTAAGTCTCTCATAATTTATATTTTCCTCTTCTTTAAAAATCGTTTTAGAAGTTTTTTCCCCTAGTCCTGTCTCCCTTGCAACCCATTTATTAAAACTCTGCTTTCTTATGTCCTGTGGTGTTTCCTTTAAATTTTTGAAGATTTTTGTGTGTGGATTAAAACCATGAATGTCTGAGTCACACAAAGGAAAGAACCATCTGCAACCAGACACAAAGGCCAACTGTGAATGTTTATTGGTGGCTGATGTTGGTGATCATGATCCATGACAGCTTGCTTATGTTCTAAGGACAACGACAGGGGAGTTAGTGGGATTTTTTGTTTTCTTTCCTCCTCTCTCTCACTGACCTGTCTGCCTACAGGGCTTACAGTTTACTTCTGATTTTTCATGATTTGCACTTACTGAACATTCATTGTTTAGACATCAGTTCCCTGGCTTTTCTGCTGTGCCATCACTTTTGGGCTCAGTGTTTCCCCCATGGTCTTCAGTGTTTTGAATTCAAACCTTCATGGACTAACCATAAGACATTATTATGATCTCACTTACATGAAAAAACAGATAATTGCTGTCACTGCCAGTGCTGAGGAAGGATGTTACAGTGCCCAAACATCAACTGAAGAGTGGTACAGTGATGGTGGAATGTGGTGTATTTAATTTGTCCTAATGCTGACTTGAAGCACAAAGACCTTGGTATGAAACTGTGGCCCTGAGATTCACTCTTCCCCTTGTGCTAGATTAAAACTCAGATTGGCTTGAAAAACTTGGAGATAATTTCTTTTAAGAACAAGCCAGTCTCGCAGCCTCGGTGTTTTCCAGTACTGACCTGCCTTTCTTGAGGGTCACAGCTGTGTAATTAAAATATGAATTTACATGTAATTCAGTTCATTTAACATTTCAGTAGTGAAATGCAGTAGGGGAGAGCTTTAAGTAACACCAGTAACTCCCACTGACTGGAAGCAGCTGGTAATATCCTGTGCCTAAAAGAATCATGTTGGAAAATCCTTCCTGTATTATATTCCTATTCAAAGAGCAATCACCCTGTGGTTATGCCCAGCTAATCCTGTAAACCTAAGAGGCTTAGTTTTGTGGCCTGCCTGGAAAACAACATGAAATATGAGCAACCGTTCATTGTGGGCATGGTGTTATGTATGTTAATGTATAAGATTGCTCTTGGGTCAAACTGGCATGGCATGTACAAAAACCAGATGAAAAACACTGCCAGGAGTGATGTTTGTTGGCTTGGCATGCAAACACTGCCCATTCCTGCAAGGTTATGTGTGGGCAGTCTGCCTCCCCAGCCCAGTCGTGTCCTGGTGCTGGCTGGTGGTTCCTGCTGCCCAGGAGCTCCCACTCCAGATCCCCAGAGCCTCCTGGCCAGCTCAGCTCTCAGCTGAGGACATGGGCATCAAGGAAGTTGGGGCAGTTGTCCTGCCAGGTAGGCAGAGTGCCAATGATCTGTCTAGAGGATTCCTAAAGGTATTCAGTTCATTTGACAGTACCCTTTTTAGCCTTTCATAGTGAAAAGCTATTCACAGTAGCCTTACTATCATCAAGTTTTAGGAATATGGAATAATTTTAGAGAGTATTTGTCTTTTAGAGAGTAAATAGGCTACAGCTGTCAATAAAAGTAATTCCTGCCCGCTTTTCTGTGTTCTTTTATGGTCTTATATAATAAATCTAGACATCGTAAGGCTACTTGTTTTCTAATTAGCAGTTTGGCTATTAATATTGCTTCTCTATATAAAAACCAGACTAAATTGCCTCTTCTCCTGTCCCCTTAGAGGTATCTCATTCATTAATGAATTTGAAGTGTTCAAAGAGTACAAGAGTGTTCTAATGAGGAAATTTCCACTGGAGATAACTCTAACAGGGTTTGGATAGAAGGCACTTACTTGAGCAAATGGCTGAAGTTCAGCTGCTCAGCCCTGCTGCTTTCAGACACAATTAGCTTTGTTTTCAGAAACTGGCACTTGGATGCAACTGAGTCCACCACAGGAGCAAGAGCATCGATTATAATAATGCACCTGGCCTTCGAAGCCAGCAGTCAATAGCAAATGTCTGGTGCTGTCAGTCGTGTTGTCCCTGGGATGATGGTAACACCTGAAAGTGCAATAAAATTGGAAATGTATTAGGTATTTTTCCCTTTCAGTCCTGATCGCTTCACAGCTTTTCCTGATTTGTTGACTACCAGCACCATTCAATCCAGAAATGAGAAGGTGGTAAAACAAGTCTCACACATCTGAACTTGAATAGAGATGTGCAGACCTGAAGTACAAAATAGCTTCTGTTTCTATGAGGTCTTTTGCTACAGGCACAGTGAAAGTAGGATGCATAACTTTGAGGCAGAAAACACTGGCAGCTTTAACTTTAATCTGCCACAGTTAAACTGATTTAACACAAGCCACAGAAAGTGAAAGAAAAATTATGGAGGTAATTACATCAGTTGTTAGAGACTACCCCAGTCACCCCTTTGATTGTCAAATTTTCAAGCAAGAAAATCAAATAAGAAATATAAATATTAAATGGATTGTTAACTTCTGGCATAGAAAGTTATAAACAGACCACTAGAAATTACACAATTCACCTGCTTGAGTACAAACCATGCTCAGCTGCCAACACTCAAGGATTTGAGGCAGAATCACTAAAACTCAGTCTCTTCTTTGCAGACTGCATGTCTCAGAGAGCACATTGATCACTTTTTGGGACATGAAACCCAGCTCTTCAAAGCTCCATTTAATTTCATCTCCTTTTCCATTTCTGCTTCTAAAGAAATAAATTCTCAACTATCCTCTGGTTTCAGTAGTGCAAACTCAGATCCATTTAGATTAATGTAATGGACACAGCATTTTGTGCATTTGTTTTCTATTTTTGACCTCAGACAATAATGAGCTTTGTAGCTGGAAAGCAAAGGAATATCCATTTCAGAGCTTAAGGGTGTGAAGGAGGTGAGATCCACCTGCAGAGCCCTCCTGGCACAGCCAGGGGCTTGTGTTTATCAGCCAATTGATAACAATTAGTTATCCTGAAAGGTCATCAGTAGTTTTACTACATAGCACATCTGCTGTTTTCCCAGGCTCCTGCTACCAGCAGATAAGTTTATGGGTAGCGCATAGTGTGTTGACAGCAGAACCAGGAAAATCTGAGATAAATAACCCTGTGCTTTTTTTTTTTCTTTCTTTTTTTTTTTTTTTTTCCTGTTTTCACTGGTGTGTTTGTGCTTAATACAGCCTTGGTCATAGAGTTCAGCTACTACTTATATCTTCTGAATCGAGTGCTGTAGCAGCATGGTGTGAAGAGAGATAACAAGAAATGTGAGATGTGACCTAGCAGGGATGATCTAAACCTCTGCTGTGCCCATAACCATGGAACAGCTTGACTTTTATGGAAATATCTCACAGTCTGAACTGACACCTCAGTCCAGGAAATCCTTGATTATATTTAATCCTGAAACTCTGTACAACCCTGTACTGACTAGACCTGGAAGTCTGATCACCAACAATGATTAAAAAACATTCTCACAAAATAACATTTGGCTCAGAGTGACATATATTGTGGCTATCAGTAACAGCACTGCAGATAGAAAAATAAGGAGTTGGCCATTTCCCCCTCTTCTATCACTGTTTTCAAAAACCTGTTCTCCCATATACATTTAAAGTTATAGAGAATATATTGCTTTAGAAATATTTCCAAGCAGCAGAACAGCAATGTGTATCTTCCACCCTTATTCAGAAGGTTGTCCTCCCTAAGACTGACAGGAAACAGGGTGCTGGAATATACAAAAGTCCAGGATGAGCATGTTCTGGTGAGGAGCTCAGCAGCAAAGAGCACCACTCTCTGTTTCTCAGTTTCTTCCTCTGAATGTTCCCAGAGATCATCTTTGATAGTTATTGAACAAACCTCAACTTGTCTGTACAGAGAAATAACAACACCACTTAGCAGTTTCATTCCAAACTGTGCTCCTTTTCTGTGCCAAGCCTGCAAATTTAAAAGCTTTGGGCTCTTTTAAGGATTTAGCTGGCAGGTAGCATATCATTCTCAGTGCCCAACAGAAAGAATAACTTCTGTTTTAGAGAAACAAGCAATATCAGCTGGCTGACTCAGTAATTCCTCAAGTCAGCAGTGCAGGACAAACACACACCACTGAAACTGAACACAGCTTTGGTTGCAACTGAGAGACTTTGTGTGGTTGCTTGAAACCCTGGGCAGTGTGACAGAGCAAAGGCTCCTGCCCAAACATAGAACAGAAATGTTTTGATTCACCAGTTTGTTTCTTCCTTTTTTCCTGGTCAGGTTCAGGTATTGTGTCATTGCAAAACTGCAAAAACACGTTGGCAAGTCTGTCTGACCCAGTGTGCAGAGTGAGCAGGCTGTGCTGCAGCTGAGAGGAAACCTCCTGAGCAAGCCTTTCCCTGCTGGAATGAGCAATTTGTGCCACTACCAGGGCTCAGGGAAAAACCTAGCCAAATCTATTTAAAGCCCAGCACAGACCAATACCAAAAAACTAGGAACATGTTGCAGGATTATACTTTTAAGTTTGCTTTAAAATCAATTACTTTCAAAGTTTATAATTAGATTGTATTTAAAAATGTATTACTTACATTGTATAAATGGATTACTTAAAAAATCTGATCACTTCAAAGTGGATTACTTTTCCAAAAAGTACTCACATTTGAAATCTGAATGTCCTTAAAAAGAATCATGCTGAAATTGGGACCCGTTACATTTTTCAACATGTTTTTTGATTGCACTTAAAGATCTAATTCAATGTCTTGTTATTCTGTAAAAAATGGCACTACATTTAAAATATCCAACATGTTTTCCTTCTGTTCTGACTGAATGAATGAGAGAAAAATTAATCTGTCAGAACAAAGCTGTAATACAGGAAAAGGGAAGTTTAAAACCCTGCTGCAGCCAGATTAGAACATAACCTTATTTTGTTCATGTTTCTTCTGCTAGAATCACATTAAATAAACTACTTGCTCTCATGGGGGATTTAATCTTCTACACTCACTAGAGGCCTGTGAGATGGTGTTTGGAGATAACTTTATTTTTGATTTTAAGGACTGTGAAGGAACCCATTAACAAATTAGCAGCTGCTCAGCTCTGTTGCTCTGCCACAGCTGATGGAAGCTCATGGTGAATTCTGGTCTGAATCTTAAATCTCATACTCGAGTGTGATGACCAAACTTGGCAAATTACCCCTTCTCTTGCTGATCTTTTCAATAACAAACCCTTTTCAAACAAATAAGCTTACATACATTTCATTTATAAATTGTGTTCATTTTTTATTCTTACAGGATGACTGTTTAGATCCAGATCAAGTATTAGCAGAAGAGTTGGTTTTATATCAACAATCTGAAATCCTTTTGAATGACTAAACCCAAACTCATCTAAAGGCTGCTCTGTTTTTCATTAGAGCTTAATTCCAACTTTTGGTATTGTGGGAAAGGAGATGAAGTTGTAGATCACTTATAAAATGCTCCTGCTCAATGGACTGGCTAAAATAACTCGCACAAAGTCACAAAAATCACAATCCAGAAAATCTGCAGGACCAAGTTCCAAACCCATTCTGGAAATGTATTAAGCATTTCAAGACATAAAACTAAATATTAACTTTCTTACTAATGCAAGCAGAGCAATTTTATGTGCCAAATGCATACACAAAACATATATTTATACACACTATATATATGTATATGTGAAATTTTAAGCACACACTGTGAATTTCTATAACTTATTAGTTTCTCATTATGCAGGACAGCATCATCTATTAAAGGATTATTTCTCACATACTGAACATAATCTCAATTCTCATTTAATTTACCTCAGAGGAGTTTTTAAAGCAAAAGATGGGATCTTATATTCATATCTATTTCAGAATACTTCCAATCTTGCATTGAGAATTCCACTCCTGGCTAGTGCTTGGAAGAGAAAAGACATTTTCAAAAGAAAGGACAACTACACATGGTTCTCATCCTACCACCAAAAATGTGGATTTTGAACCTATCCAATAAAACCGCTAATCCCCCATATGTAACAATGCCTTTTTTTTTTTTTTTTTTGACTTTGACTTTGACTTTGACTTTGACTTTGACTTTGACTTTGACTTTGANCATATGAAACAATTCTTTTTTTTTTTTTTTTTTGACTTTGACTTTGACTTTGACTTTGACTTTGACTTTTACTGCCACTACGCAGTGGCATCAGAAAAAATGTTCTTTTGTAACCTCTTCATAATGTTGCATTTTTGGAATCCATATAGTGACCATACCAGTCACCATGTCCTTTCCATAAGCTTTGGATGTCAGGGTAAACTCCCAGGAAATAGAGAATCAAAATATACTTGACATAAAATACCTTTTCAAATGTGGGCATTATCTTTTTTATTGTCTCTCAAGAATAACATCAGATAGAAGCTGGGCTGTAAGAGGAGGTCTCAAAGGGAAAGGTTACTGAAGTTGTCTACTGAAAATTTTATTTTTCACCCAGAATAATCCAGTTCAGTCAGGTACTGACATTAGAAACTCTGCAAGCAGGCACAAATATCACATCTTGATGTTACCTGTAGTTTTTGATGCTACCTGTAGTTTTTGATGTTCATGCACTTAACAAAAAGAGATCAGAATGATGGCAGTTATAGTAGTGAAATGTATGTAGTGCTAATGGAATGAAAGAAGTTTTTTTAAATTCCAAACAATTCTATATCCGTCCCCACTCTTTGTCTCTTAATTCATTCCTCTTGATCTTCCCAGTGACTGTCTTTGGCAGCTCTTTGACAAATTCCACCTAGATAAAATAAAGAGAGAAAGCAATGCAGCATGCTCTACAGAGATGGTTCTCCAAGACTCTCCAAGCATTTGTGGAGAACTGAGAGGACCCTCATCATGAAGAACTGCCTGCCCCAAATCCAAGCAAACCAAAGCAGCACATTGTGCCACTTGTGAAACCATCTCTTTGGCTGCCTAGGTGGCCAAACATCTGTACAGCTGCCTCTCAGCTGACCAAACTGAGTGCAGTAACTCACAGCAGAAGGGTGAATGCCTGAATGGTATCAGAGGTCAGAGATGAATGTCAAAAAGAAGAAAAGAAAGGATGTTACAGTCCCAAAGTCTTCAATGGTTCTTAGTTCTGTGAGTTCAGCTCATTAGCTAAGGCACTGCAGTAGCTCTTTTCCTGTGGTGCTGGGATTACTAAGAAACACCAAGTTTCTTGGGCTTGTGTCTATTTATTAGTTGTGATGATCAGTAGATAAAAATCTTATTCAGATTCAGTCATGTACTACCCTAAAGGACTGGCAAGGGCTTGTTTTAAGGTTAAACACAAACCAGAGAATTATGATTGTGAGTCTGACTTAGAACATGGAGATCTAGCTGGGATATACAAAACCTAGAACATTCTGAGAAGTTTGAACAAGTACTTTATGCAAATGCATGAAAAACGATGTAAATGAATGTAATTTTGGTCTTCAAGGTCTTCTGGAGCCAGTGAATCTAGTGGAGCTAGATGAATCTTTACTGCTGTCTCTTTCAAGTGAATCATGAAAATCTAAATGATAATTCTCCTGAGATTTAGGGAAGGATCCCCTGTTTTAAAGTTTCTCCTCAGAAATATTTACCTTTCTAGGGTATTTATATGGAGCAGTAGTTTTCTTGACATGGTCCTGCAAGTCACGAATTAAGCTCTTCTGGTCAGTGGATGAAAAAGTTGGGGACAGAACCACAAATGCTTTCACGACCTGTAAGGTAAAATTAACAAAAGTGATCTGATACCATCTGTTTTTACAGGCTGATGTGCAGGTTCTCAGTGAGCAGTGCTGCTCAGAGTCACAGCAGTCATGAGGAACAGAGAAACCAGTGCATGGTAAGTAATGATTGTGCCCAGCTTCTGCCTGTGTATATGCAGAAGGGAAAGTTTAAAGGACAGTTTTTGTGCCCTCATTACAAATAAGAGCCTTTGCCCTTTCTACTCAGCAGCAGCCAAGAGGAAGGGGCAATAAAAGGTGTCTCTGTGGAGTTCTCCTTGAAGCTAAGGGGCATTTTGTTTCTCTCTGAAGTTCACCCTGAGGACAGTAAGCATTGTTATCCTGGCACAGGATTGTGCTTTCACCACACTGCAGCCCATGTCTAATGCTTGGGCAGTTACAGTAGAACTTTCACTACACCAAGGGTCATAAATGACAATTTCAGTGTATAGACAAATGCTTAACAACAAGGGCAAGGTAAACATCACAGTAGTGTTCTCTACAAAGAAGACCTTGGGATGAAAAGAAACAGAAGAGCAAAGGCATGTAAATGGGAAGAGATTTTGCTTGTCAGCCCCACTAGGATTATCCATGATGGAAGTAGATGTGATATTCAGGGACACAGTTTATTTGTAGACCTGACAGTGCTGGGTTCATGGTTGGCCTCAATGATCTCAGAGGTATTTTCCAACCTAAGCAATTCCATGATTCTAAGATGACGTTATTGCCTTAGAGCTGTACATTACTCAGTAAAGTAGAAATTCCTTTATATCATTATATATTTGGACAAATGCATTGCTTCCCCCCCTCCATTCAGCATTGTTACCTCTCCTCTGAGGGGATCTGGGCTGCTGACAACAGCTGATTCTACCACAGCTGGGTGCTCTATCAGGGCACTCTCTACTTCAAATGGCCCGATGCGATACCTAGGTAAGGAGAAATAAAAATGAGATTTGGCTCTTATTTTTTATCTGGAAAAAACAGTAGTTGAGGAAAACAAACAAAGCCAGAACAAATCAACAACTAACTATAGAAGCTTTAGGCAAGATGGGAAAGCTGGCTGGGTTAGAAGTAGGAGTGTTTCATAGTGGTCTTGTGGCAGAGGACTGCTGGGGTGGTGGAAACTTCTCCATCTGTCCTCTCTCCTTGGAGCTCTTAGGCTGGAGCTCCATCCCACCCTGTACCTGGGGTCTGCAGCAGCAGCCTGTGCCATGTTATGGTATTACATCATACAATATCAAGTTCTTTCCTTTCAACATGTTAAAAATAAATTGTTTCAAAATCAAAAGCTCTTTGAATCCATTAAAGATTCCTTTAATTTTAGTCAAAAAATAAACTAGATAAACATCCCTCCTTTGCCAGCTGAAGTCTTTATTATTTGTTGAAACACATGAGATGTTGCAGGGGAAATGGATCCAGTATCATCACCAAGATGATACTGTGGGTCTGTGAAAAGCTAATAATAACAGCAAGTATTCCAAAGCAAGAGGTCAATACATTCCTATCACAGGATTATGATGTCAGAAGCTCACCAGGACACAACATGTAAGAATATACAATGGCAGGTTTAGAATGGGTGTGTGCAGACTAACCCTGAAGAAATGATGATGTCATCGTCTCTGCCAATAAACTGGAAATATCCCTCTTCATCCATAACCCCTCTGTCTCCAGTGACATAAAAATCTCCACGTTCACTTTCTGCAGTTTTCTTAGGGTTATCCTAATTAAAGTGGTTTACAAGCAGTAGTTTAGATTTTGAGCATGCATTAGCTATACATTATGCTAAAACACACATAACATCAAATGAACTTAATTTTTCATTGAAGGATGTACTGATATTGCTATAAAATACAATAAAATAGGTTTAAAATAATTTCTAATCATAAAGAAAAAAATTAACTTGATCCTAAATTATTTTTTTTCCTTTTCTAATACCCACCAATCTAAATAAACAAATTACTCTGGTAATAAATAATAAAATGGTGAAAAATGTCCAGACTTTAGGACCACTATGCAGTTGGAGAACTTTTGGGGAGATTGGTAGTGGTGATGAGAAAAAAAATAAAGTTCTTACTAAATATTCAGAGAAAAAACCAAGTGGTCTTATAGGTTTGCTTCTGACAGCAATTTCCCCCTGTTGTCCTGGAGGCAGGATATTGGCATTTTTGTCTATGATCTAGAATGAAAAACAATCCTTATTTTAGTCCAATGGAAAAACAAACTCCAAACACAAATCCAACCAAACAAAAAATCCCCCATGACAGAATCTAAAGAGCAGTCACAAACCTGAACGTCATAAAGGGGAGCTGCTTTCCCCATTGATCCAGGTTTAATCTTCATTCCTCCAAAAACAGTGCAGATTACGCCCTGTAAAAATCAAAATCAAACCAAAGTTCTGCAATAGAAAATTGCTACATTCACAAGTAAGGAATCAAGATTCATAGGATCCTATACATCAATGCTATATGGTACAGATAAGCAAAATCATAAAACTCTCTGAAAGAATCCTGTTCCATTCTCTATGAAAAATTCAGGTCCTCTGCTAACCTTATTAACCAGTCTTATTCCCTTAGATTCAAACTCTGCCCTCCTGACTCTCACGGTTGCTTGGAATTAGCTTAAGGACATTTGTGAAAATATTACAGTGCATTCCCTCCCAAACCCCCATGTTTCTGGTGGGTTCTGTGAGGAGAGCCATGAGAGGAATTCTTTCAGAGGTTACCAGGGAGGGGAATTACTGAAACATTCACAGAAATGTGAAGGAGGAAACAGACTGTGCTCTTATAAAACAAACCTTACAGCAAAAAGAAATTCCAAATATTTAATAGGCTATTGTCCCTGCATATGTACCACTTCAGTCTGGCCATATACTTCACAGATGTCCAGCCCAGTCTGGCTCTTCCACTGCTCCATGACTTCTGGGTTGAGTGGTTCCCCTCCACTCATGCAGTACTTCAGGTTCATGAATTTGTATCTTCACAGGGAGTTAAAAACAAGAAAGGCAAAACTTAAATCTAGAGGGTGAGACCAGGAGTACACAAGGGTAAACACCAAGGGAGAGGTGTTTACTGGGGGAGTTAGTGCCACAAAGTGGAGAAATCAGAGGGGCCCTGATCCTTCTGCTCCTGATACAACAAGAATATCACTCTGTGCTCAACACTCTACATAAGTAGCAGTCAGAGTTAAACATGTGAAAAATAAAATTTTTGCCGAAGTCAACTGGGGTTATAAATAACCAAATACTGATCTGCTGAGCCAGGGCCCTGATTGCTGACCCTCTTCAACAGGCCAAGTGAGAAAGTTCAAGAGGGAAGGAAGGAATAATGACAGGCAGTGAGAGCTGGAGCATGAAGTACAACTGCCACAACAAATAATTCCCTCACAGTTATGCTGACATGCACTTTCTAGGATGAAGGCCTTCCCAAAGTGTGGACAATTAATGTGGTAAACAAAAACTATGACAAAGTATTTAACAGACTCTCAGTTTCATACTCACAATACAGTAGCATAAGTCTCAAATTTCTGAGGTAAAACATCAAGTTTCTCTTTTTGATCAAAAAACTCAGCAAAACTCCAATTTTGTATGATGGTCTTTTCATGAAGGATATTTTAAACTAAATTATTACCCTATTTTGGGCCAAGCAGTTAGATATAGGAGATGGCTACATTTAGTTAGGGTAAATTAAACATTAGTAAATAATTTTTTGACGTACTTGGAGAGATCATTTTGCACCAGCATGCGGAACAATGTTGGAGCACCAATCAGGGTGTCAATTGGGAATCTGCAGAGAGTCTAGAGGGTTAAACAACAAGAAGGACATGTGAAGCTCAGACACAAAACTGCCTTGGGAATGTACAGTAAAGAGGTGACACAGAAAGGAGAAGTACATTTGCCCCCTATGTAAAAGCACCACACCCTCTGTTAGTTGAGGAACACTCCTGCAGTTGGTGCAGTATGCAGAGATTGTATATTTGATTACAAAAATCCCATGCTAACACATCTATCTGACACCAGATAGCATGGCCAGAATAGTTTCTCCTCTGTCTAATTACAGGAAAGAGAAACACTTCATTTCTGCATTACTACCCATTGATATTATTTCCAGAGTAATTAGAATGAATGGTAGGCATTTAATGCTGCTTTTGGATGATTTTCATTCACATGCTCACCAACTGTGAGCAAAATGTATGAATGGATCGCATGTTTGTTCCCTTCTGTATACATTAAAAATGGAAGTAGGGGCTTTACACAACAAATAGGTTACCTCAAACACTACTATAAACATAGTCCTTATGAAACCTGTGGATGCTGTCAAGAATTGTTTTTGGCATGCTTTCTGCAGATAAATACACTTCCATGAGTTTTCCCCTTACATTTAGGATGACTTCTGAGTCAGTTTGTGGTAGGTTATGCATAAAGATGCATGATCCAAAAACCCAGGGATCAAAAAAAGCTGCTATTGAAGTTAGTATCCATCCTGTGTCTGCTGTGTTCCATATCACGTTAGAAGGAGTCAAATCCAACCAGTACCTGACAGAACAGAAAAAGAAAAAAAAAAGATAATGAAAAATACCTAGAAAGAGGGTAAGAGGTATTAATTGGAAGACTGAGACACTGGGGGGATCCTAGCCCTTAGCAATTTGATGGGGTTTTTACTCCGATTTCAAAGGGAGAAGGGCTGGGGATATACACTGGTATTTCTTATTCAGTAATTTTTTATAATAGTTCTACTACGCAGCTTCAATTATCTTATGTTCAGCCAGGTTTAACTCTTTCATACCTTTCACTTAAAAGTGGTCTGAAACCAAGACTGCCCTGGGAATGTTGAGTCATCTTTGGAAAACCTGTAGTTCCACTGGTAAAGAAGATAATCATTGGGTCTTGAATCCTTGTTTTGATGCAGGAATGGTCAGCAGATTGGTTTCTGTAAAAAGGAGAATGTAATTACAACTCCAGTGGTTGTAGTTGATGTAAATGAGTGCTTGTGGGAACTGCTTTGTCCTTGTGACTGCAGTGGCACTAAGTCATACTCACTGGTACAGCTCAGTGAAGTTCAGCCATCCCTCCCTGCTGCCTTTGGACACCATTAGCTTGGTTTTCAGGAGCTGGCACTGGGATGCCACCGAGTCCACTGCAGGAGCCAGTTTGTCAGTGGTAATGATGCACGTGGCCTTTGATGCCTGGAGTCGGTACAGTATGTCTTTGGCTGATAATTGGGATGTTCCTGGGATTATGACAATTCCTGGAAGAGAGATGAAGTTAGTTTGTGTTGGCTTTTTTCTACATCTGATTCTTTTCTAAAAGCCTAAGCTATTAACTATTCCCAAACTGACCTCTGATATGGATTTGCCCTGGTGTTCCCCAGCCAAACAGATTAGATTAATGCCTGTGCTCTCCTATCAGGAATGAAACGTGGACCTGCCTGGTGACTTCCATGGTTCTTCCCTGCCTCCTGGCATCTTTTTGCTCACTTCATGAGCTACCTCTCCTATGGCCTCTAGTGAAAACCCTTCAGGACTGCCTGGAAGCTGGTTCACTCACTGGATAATTACACTATTTTTCCTTGATAAACCATATCCATTGGTGATCCTCTCAACCAACTTGCAATGACGATTTTACCTCACTGACCTGCTCGCATACAAGCTACCTTGACCAGCCACCATTCTGGAATTCGTGGTAGGATCAGGATAAGCCTGTCTCCCTTCTGCAGTCCACATTCTTTAGTCAGCATATTGGCCACTTTCCGAGACAGGAACCCCAGCTCCTCAAAGCTCCACTTCACTTCTTCTCCTTCACCATTTATCCACCAGAAAGCAGGGTTTGATGGTCTCTTTCCAGCCTACAAAACACAGGAATTCAAACATAAAAGATTTTCTTCTGAAAGACCATGAAATAATAATGCACAGACATCTGTAAATTATGGAAGATCTGAGAATTTGACAGCTGGCATATAAACTATTTTTTTTTCCTTGTCCTTAAAGGATTGAGATTTGCTATTCATCAAGTTCAGGTATTCCCAATAGATTCTCCTTTTCTGAACCTGAAATGTTTACCAGCCTAATTGTCTCCAGACCCAAGTCCTAGTCTGGATCCTATTTCAGTTTTAGCCTTATACTGTGCATTAATGCTCTTACAAAATAACAATAAATAAAGCAAGAAAGACTGAACTTCTGTATGATTTCCTAATGCAAATTTGGTTTGGTAACTCATTATTTTTATAAAGAAAAAACCCTTGCTTATTCCAAATGAAATTTAAAATTGAAGTATTTCATTGCCACAACAGAAGATCACCTACCTTTTCAATCTCAGACCATTTGTCCAGTACATCACTTGCAAAGTTAAAGTACTTTGGTATTTCCTGTTTGCCCTGTCTGACGGACTCATACTGAGAATATACATCAGAGGAAAGCAGCCTGGTATGTCCATGGAAAGTCCTATTAGGAGGCTTCAGAGTCCACAAGAGTTTTAGGCTCTGTGATTTAAACAGCAACTTCATGGCAGAAGATTATGTCTAGATGCTGTAGACTATATAAGAAAATGGCAGAATTGTCGCTATGAATCCTGCAACAACAAACAAAACCCAAACCAACAAAAAAAGAAAAATAATATTGAAATTAAACAAAAATAATCTAGTTATGAATTAATGAGTCCTTCATTAAAGTCAGTTATGCTAGTCAGAACCAGACTAATGATTTTAACATGCTAATTAAATGTTAAGTTCCCTATCCTGCTTTCTCATATTTTTAATTTTTACATAAATTGCGCACAACTCTCCATAGTAAAACACAAGATCAGCTATAATTGTTTGCATTAGAAGAATGTTCCTGTTTAATACATTCAGTACCTGATTCTCTATTCCTTTTCTTTTCTGCGTGTTTCCAAACTACTTCCATCAAGAATCTCACCCTGAGTTTGATAGAGACTTTTCTACTCATTTTCCTGACCTGTCTGCTATGGACAGGAGCGATCAGGAGTTGCCGGGGGAGATCCTCTTCATTCATTTCACTCACCTTTCAGGACATGCTTCCCATATAAGGCACCGTAAAGATCAGCTGTTCCCTGGAGATGTGAAACCTGAGCACTCCTTCATAAAGGTTTTGGAGTGAAACCCTTCTGACTTTATTGCCCAGTTCTTCTGGAGTAATGAGAACAGCATGTGGCACAAAACAGAGCAGGCAGCAAAGCTCTTTCTGTGGAGCTTTGCTTTTTTTCCTTGTAATCATTTACACCATTGTTAATAGTGCGTAATTTGCACCTTAACCTAAAGCATTTTGGGTCTTCTTTTGCCTGAACTTTAACCATTTAAGCAGATCACAAATTCCTCATGATGAAGAGAAGCATTAAAAAGAAATGTTTTTTTCCTTCCAGTCTGGAAGAATTTGAGAATATTACAGTGGTAGTTATTGACAAGAATATATCAATATGCTGCTGGTAGCCACCACAGGACAGAGATTATTATTATTCTCTCTTTTATTTGTATATATCTAAGAGTTGTAGTTACACTTTTTTTATTTGTAAGGAAGCTGTTTATACAAATTCCAGTAAAAAAGTTAAACGTTTGTATGCACTTGGGTATGTCCTCTCTCTTTCCCATTCCACACACTGAATTACTTGCAACTCCTTCCTTCTGAAAAATTCTGAAAAACTGAAAAATTTCCTTCTGAAAAATCAATGGCAAAAGTACTTCCAATAGCATGTATCCTCAACCTGTATGAGTATTTATTACTTTTTCTTCCACAGTTTGTTTTTCCAATGTTTCCAAGTGTTCTGGGTCATAAACACGTGCCATGTTTGGTGTGTTATTGTTGGTACAGGTAATGGAATATTTCTCTCCTTGTTTCCCAGATCACTCTTGCTCTGTTTATACTTTTTCCCACTCTTTGTTCCTTAGAACCTTTCTCTGGATTTTCCCAGAAACTGTCTTTGGCAGCTCCTGAACAAACTCCACCTGAAAGGCAAAAATACATCCTGGTTAAATTCCCAGCTGAAGGAAAGACACACTTTCGTTATGACTGGGGACAAAAGGATGGGAAGCTGCACAGCCACAGCTGGGATGGTGAAATGCTGACTGAATTGCCATTTGAGCTGCTGTGAAAACTCCAGGATTCCATCAAGGGAAGACTGGGCACTCATGAAGTAAAATTTCATGACCATTGCTTCCCTTTGGGCTCTTTCTAGCACACACAGCCAACCCAAGGCTACAGCTGCAACAGAACTTCTCATCTACTTTTATTTTATCTAACTCTGGTTGCAGTGTTTGTCAGAATGGTGTTGAAAAAGAGCTGAGGCAGGACCAAAAATGCTCAGTGTCTGGTTCAATTAGAGAACGTGTCTTTTTGGGCTGTCCTTACCTTTCTTGGATACTTGTAAGGTGCAGTCACCTTCTTGACATGCTGTTGAAGTTCAAGAGTTAATTTTTCTGGATCATGGGATACAAAAGCAGGAGCTAAAACAATGAAGGCTTTGACCACCTGTGCCACAAAAAGGAAGGGATTGCATTAACTTCCAGAGGTGGCAATGAGGGAATGTATTTGTTGTGCAAATTGAGTGTCAAAATTCAGAATGCTAAAATGTGAGCTTTTTCTTTAATTCCCTTCTTCATTAGCTGTTTACTACAGAATGCTGTGCTGTCAAGGATCCATTCTAGAGCAGAGGATTTTTTCCATATTTCCAGCTTTTTTTTCCCCCTTAACGTTATATCCTATTAAAGCTTAAAATCTTGATCCAGTTGCTCAAAGAAATGTTGCCAAGTTGGAAAAATATAAACCAAAAATTAAACACTCTTAATATCATTGCTACAGTGCCCTAAGTGACAAAATGAGAAATAATCAAAATTTCATTGCTTAGACAAAACCATATCATTATTAGCCAGAAAAGCCAAAGTGTTTTGTCACATCAAAACCTTCAAACAAAGAAATAGTTCTTCTACTCTAATATTTATTAGAATATGGATTTTAAAAAATTTAGCCCTTTTAATTTCAAAAATCTGTGACATATTGAATTCCAAGCAAGCTTGGTACATATAGGGATATTGATGTTTAGAATAAAGGGTATTTCTTTTACATCTTTTTGCTATTTTGTTTTACCTCCCCTCGCACTGGGTCGGGGCTGCTGACAACAGCTGCCTCTGAGACTGCTGGGTGCTCTATCAATGCACTCTCCACTTCAAACGGGCCAATGCGATACCTGGGGGAGCACAAAGACAGCTCAGCCCCAGCAGCACAGACCAGTCCATTGGTCTTTCCAGGCTGCATTTCATGAGGCAAATCTAAAGGGAAATGCCTTACCCAGCAGAATTAATGATATCATCATCTCTTCCAAAAAACCATACATAGCCTTCTTCATCCATAATGCCTCTGTCCCCAGTGAGATAAAAATCTCCACGCAGAGTGGCAGCAGTTTTCTCTGGATTATCCTAGCAACCAAAAGCATTTAATTGTTAGTGAATTGTAACACATTTACATTGCAGTGATGCTAAAAATGATAAAAATAATTCTTTAAGTTGTTCTCAAAATGACTGTGTTCAATATTGTTTTATATCTTCAACTAAAAAACACAGAGCCATTTTAATTAGCAGTTTGATGCCTGAAGTATGCGACAGGTGGAAAAGAGCACTACACCCTATAGAGTGTATGTAGAGATTTCTGTTCTAGAGAAAGGGTTGTGCTCTGTTGAAATGGCCATCCATCACAGCAAAGGTGTAACCCACAAAAATGTGTAACACATTCTGTTCAGGGAAATGATTTATCATTGCAGGGGGCTGCCACAATAACCTCCCATTAAAAGGAACTTTTTACCCTTAACTGACAGGACCAAAACTCAAATGAAGTCACCTGCAGGAAAAACTTCACTATTTTCAGGGACCTATAGGATCTCTATATCCAGTGTAACCTCTTGGTTACACAGGAAAACACTTTGACAACAGAAGGCATAGTGAAAACCAGAAGATATAGTATTGAACATATAGAAGCTTCTTATCCAATAGTGAGCAATTACATTTTATAAGTTGTTGTTTGAGGATGCTGCAAATCAGTAGTTGAGGATGCTACAGTCATCCAAATATTATGGGGGTTCAGAAGAGGATTAAAAACATAGATAGGTCCCCCAGAGCTTTTTCATTATGATAGTTAAATTGCAGGGGAGAATATCGTTATTTGCCTGATTCTATTCTTAAGAATGTCCTGGACCTCAGCACCTCCACACACTGACCAGGCTCAAAGTCCTCCAGAAAC
>VWYN01023879.1:10623-21470 GCA_013400075.1 Hippolais icterina
ATGAAAAGAATAAAAAAATTTTGCTGTTCTCTGCCTCAGCCTCCCCTGGTGACCATCACCAACGTGTAAACCCAACCCAACCCCATCCCTGAGTTTTCCCCCTGGATCCTGCCTGCCTTTGGAGTGCCGTGATTGGGAATTCCATGCTCAGACTGCAGCTCACCAGCAGGACAAAATTCAAAATTCCCCCCAAACCTCACAGAAGCTCTTCCAAACTTTTTTCCCCACCAGCCAACATTTCCCAGCTCCCTTTGATGTGTCTGCAGTTAACTCAGAGGGAGCAGGGACAGCCACAAAACTCCGGAGCTGTCGGGAAGAGCTCAAGCCCTGACATTTCCAGGCTGCTTTAGGCACGAGTCTCATTTACCATCACCCACCCAGCAGCTCTGCTGGAACACTCCTGCTCCCTTGCAAGCAGGTGGAGAGAAAATAACTTTTCCCCGGGGAAATTTCCTTCCTGACCCTGATTAATTTGAAGCTGCCTGGTGCCCTGGAGCGTGGAGAGGAGGAAACCAAAGGCAGGCAGGGAAGGGCGCCCAGGGGGAGCTGCAGGTACCTGGCAGCTGCCAAACTGGGGCTTGAAGTGTAAACCAGCCTGCCAGGGGATCTAAAAACAGTTTAAAGTGGAGTTTCCTGCTGTAAAAGTGAGACATTTCCCTCGCTGGGAATCAAAGAGGGTCTGCTGGGCTGAATTTCATCTCCTCTGTAATGAAAATTAATCGTGGTGGTAAAGACCAAGGCAAGGAGTGGCTGCAGCTTCCTTGCAGTGCAGACTGCCACTGCAGCATTCCCAGGAATAAAAACCAGGCAGTGATTGTGTTTTAATAATGTCAGGAGCACATTTGCAGCCAAAATCCCCCCGGGAATGCCCACAATAACCATTTAAGCACAAGGTCAATTTGCTGGCTGTGACACAGGGACTGCGAAGCTCCAGCATCATTCCCACCAAATAAATCTTCCAGATAAAGAATTCCTCTCCCCTGGGCCTGTCCTCTCCCCACTGAGAGGATGGCAAAGATTCCTGGTCAAAACCAAAGTAAAAACCCCAAGGAACTTGCAGATTTTTCCATGAAAGTGATCAGAAAATGCCTCTTCAGGAAAAAGCAGGACATCAGAGCAAAAGTTTTTTGGATTCAGGCTCCAAAAGTTTCATGGTTGTACCAGTCCTCGAATTTTTTTCTGGATTAGGACACGAGGTTAGAAGGGAAAAAGGAGAAGAACAGAAAGAGGATTAAAAAGCAAAGTATCAGATATAGGAAAGGAACTTTGCAAGAGACACCCAGGGCAGCTCCTGAGCCCTGCACTGAGGAGAGTTCACAGATAAAATCTGATTTTCATTGTGTGAGGCCCAAAATTTTATTTCTGAGATCATGCAGTGGATGGGAGGGATTGGAAGAAGATCAACCTGTGGATGAGGAAAGGAAAATGCAATTTGCAAAGGTGAAGTCAGAGGAGAAAAATGGATCAGATTTGAGGTTTGCATCCCAAAAGGGCTGGAGGGATCTGCAATGCAAGCGTGGAATGGGATGTCCCAAATCAGCTTAGCAGAGGGATCTCAATCCCAGTCCCTCATCCATTCCCCTCATGGTCTGTGCTGGTAATTCCATATTTATGGAAGGGGCAGCATGGATATTTCCCTTCCCAGGTGCATTTCCCATCAGCACAACCCATGGTTTAGAACAGATTTCTTCTTCCCCAGGGTGACAACATCAGCAGGCAGAGGAACCAGAGCCACAACTCGAGGGCCAGCACTCCCTCACTCTTCATTTCATTTCATATTCATGGTTGATCCCAGCAGGGGAGCTCAAAAATCTTCCACTCCTAAATCAAAATGCTGCATAAAAGCACATTTTGAGTTTTTTGGGAGAAATAAAGTGACCTTCAGAAGTGCAGTTCCACGTGCTGTGCCACATTCCAGAAACCTCCCAGGGATGACTCCCCTGGATCCAAAAACCTCCCAGCTCTTCCTTGCACAGGCAGAAAATCCAGCTGGGACAAAGCAAAGCATCACATGAATTATAATCCAAACCCTGATGCTCCTTGAGGAGAAGGTTTGAAGGTGGCTTGGCTAAAAAAGAGATGGAAATGGGTTTAAAATCAGTATTAACTGAAGAGTTCAGATGAATTAAGGACCTGAACACGCACAAATAAATCAGTTCAGCTGAGATCATCGTCCTTCCTAGAATCACACCTGGCCCAAATCAACTCAAGGTGAAGGAGAAACCTGAAATTTTCAGATTCCTGCAGGAATCCTTTGCCGCAGTCCTGCTTCTGCCTGGTTTTCAGCCTGGAACTTCTGCAGCACTGCTGATTTTTTTTTTCCGAGTGGAGGGCTCCTAGACTGAGCTCTCCAGTGGTGCTGGAGCTCCTCAGCGATGCCAACCCTGAGATTTACAGCTCGCCACGGCCTCTAAATCCAGAGCCTGCCTGAAATTTCTTGTCAGGGAAGAGAGGAGGCAGCTGCTGGAGATACCTGGGTGCCTGGCTGCTCTCCTCAGAGCATCAGACGCTGCAGCAGAGAGGGAAGGGCCACAAATCCCTGGAATGCTGAGTCACAGGCGGATGATTCCATCGGGAATCCACAGCTCTGGCAAAGGGCAAACAGCCCTGGCTGGCAGTGACCTCGCTGTCCCAGGACATCTCATCCTGCTGGCAGGAGAAAAATCCACACTAAAAGCAAATTTTGGGAGCGGCACTGCTGGATCTGCTCACTCAGCGCCGCAATCCTGTGCAGGATTCCAGGGGACAAGGTCAGGGAAGCACTTGGGGAGCAGCCCTGGAGCTGGGGTGATCTCTTGGATGGTTCCCAGCCAAAAATCTCCTCGTGCTCAGGGGAATTCAGCCCTGCTGGGCAATGCCAGTGCTCCTACAAGGGGACAAAGGTTGTCACCTCTGCTCCAGCCTTTCCACGGGGAGAATTGGCCACTCAGAGCCTCTCTCTGCTGGGATATTGCAGGGAAGAGTGGCTCCAGGAGAGCCCTGCTCACACCCAGCCACCCTTTATGGGCAAAATGCACCTGGCTGTGACTTTGCAGGGCTTGAAAGTTCCATTTTGAGGTAAAACCCAGAGCTCAGGGGAAGGTGAGTAAATCTCATCCCGATACCCACAGCCCCACGAGGCTGCACGTGCACTATAAAGTTGTCACGTTTGAAACTCCTCCAAGCAGGATGTCTGAAAAAGAAATGGAGATAAAGCTGAGTCTGCCTTGGTTGTTTCCTCTCCCTGCACTCGTTTTTCTCTGTTAGTCCTGCAGGATGGAGATGTCTCTTCTACCTGCCCTACCCTGGCTCAAAGCCTTCCAATAAAACAGCAATTTCAAATTCTCTGTAGTTTTCTTTAGCAAAGCTCCTGCCTATCCCTGCTGCTTGCAGCAACTCCCTCTCCTCCCCTAGAAAGGAAAATAAATGCTGAATTTCATGTCATTCTATCTTTATGCACAGATTTATTTGGGTTTTTTCCCCAGCTGCTGCAGCCACCACGGTATTCCCTGGAATCCTGGCAGTGCCAGGATGGGAGGTAGGAGGGTCAGCCCAGGTTATGACCATGATGAAGGAGAGGTGGCACCAAATGAAGAATCACAGAATCATAAAATGGCCTGAGCTGAGAGGGACCTTAAAGCCCATTTGTCCCATCCCTAAGGATATTTTCCACTATCCCAGGTTGCTCCAAGCCGTGTCCAGCTTGGCCTTGGGCATTTCCAGGGATGGGGCAGCCACAGCTTCTCTGGACAACTTCTCAACCATTTTACTTGGTGAGAAAATTCCCCTCCTCATCTTTCCATGTGTTTCAGGCCATTAAATCCCAACCAAATTCCCTTTCAGCACCTTCAGAACCTGCTCAGTATCTCTGTTCTTTTCCCACTGTCCCTCTGCACCCAGGATCAGGATTTTCCCCATTCCATCACCCTTTTTTCGGTGCCTTGGGGCTGCCCCTCAGAGCCCAGCAGCAGCAGGAGAGTTAATCTGATCAATAATAGAGGAGCAGCTCGCTTTGCAGCCATCCATCAGCACCATTTACATGGGAACTGTCAGGCCGCAAATAGCGAGCGAGGCGATGTGAGACAATCCTGTCTGAAGGTTTTTAGCACTCCTTACAAATTGCCGCCCGTGAATAACTTGTTGCCTGTATTTATCCCTTTTCAAATTGTCTCTTAGCTACACTCATCCATCTTCATTCCTCCCCGCCTGCTGCAGACACTCCGGGCTGCCGCTGCCTCATTATTTTACATTTGTGCGCTGCCGCTTGGCTCGGGCACACGGAGCAGGGACAGCTCCATCCCCGGGGCGATGCCACCGTGGCCTTTCACACATTCCCCCTCATCCTTTCTCTTGGGAAGTGTTATAAATAAGTGATGTTAATTCACGTTTTTCAAGCAGCCTTAAGTGTATGTAATAAATATAATAGATAAATTTGTGTATATAATATTGTATTATAGATTTAGTTTAGTAATAAGAAGCTACCCAAAGGCGTCTCCAAGATTCCAGAGTCCATAGAGCAGGCAAAGACATTTGCAACTGAAAGGACAAGGCCAAGCTTGAAGATGGCCCATCCATCAAGGGTGGATCCCCACTTCACAGCTCCTCAACATCTTGGTGGAGATCCTGGATGATCAGATCACCCCTCCCAAGATGAGTTCTGGGAAAGACTATCAAAAATTCTTTTCATGCAGACGGAACTCCTTTAAGAAAATTGAGAAACACATGCATACCTGGATTTTCAATAGACTTGGCCTTAGGGTAAAAAAAAATTGTATAAAACCCACAGGCTGAAACCTGGCCGGGGTGGTCGAGTTCGGAGGGTACCTTTGTACTGCCACTCGATCCACCCAACCTTCGATCGATTGTTGTCCCGTTTTTATTGTGGCTTTGATTTCGGTGTTAGAAATTTTGCTAAATAAATCCTGTTATTTTGAATTGGCTTCTGATCATCTATAACAGTGTAGAATTAAAAAATTAACTAAGTTAGATGTCTCCGTCGGTCTAACCCCCCTTCTTCCTGCAAAATGATTCCCAGTTAAATGAGCAGGATGTCATAAATGATCACAAACCAATTCAAAACTATTACAAAGATAAGGGCCATTCTCAAAAACCAAAGCACCAACGACAGCACCACAATGAAGTGACAATGAAGGGTGAACCTACAGACCAAGGACCAAACCATTAAAGATAACGACCCAGCCATCAGATCCCGATAACATCAGGAACAGCCATCAAGGATTTCCGACCAAGAAAACTCAATCAGGACCGGACACTCACTCCAAAACCTATTTCAACACACCTTTATTCCAGCCAATCAAGACTTTACGCACATCCCGGAATTCATTCCAATGCACCCACAGAAATAAAAGAAATTCAATCTGCATTTCCAAGACTGAATTGGACAAAGGACTGGACTGCCTTAGGGCAGGGAAACCCCATAAAACACAGCTCCGGGAAGGCTCTGGTGTGACCCGTGGGGTCTCGGTGTGATAGAGGCCGTGTCTGTGGTTCACCCAGGCTCAGAGCTGCCGTTTGGTTGTGGGCATTGTCCCTTTTCGATCTCATTTTGTCATTTTCCAATAAACCCCTTAAACGGAATATTGGAGAGCTGTCGTTTTATAACAGGAAGGATCAAAGCACCAGGACACCTCCACCTCCCTGAAAAGCGGNTGTGGTTCACCCGGGCTCAGAGCTGCCGTTTGGTTGTGGGCATTGTCCCTTTTCGATCTCATTTTGTCATTTTCCAATAAACCCCTAAAACGGAATATTGGAGAACTGTCGTTTATAACGGGAAGGATCAAAGCACCAGGACACCTCCACCTCCTAAAAAGCGGAGTTCTTGTTCCATTTACTTTCCAGAAGAACCCCATGCAGAGGTTTCCTCCCAAATTTGCCCTAAACCAGGACAATAATCCGGAGATTTTTTTTTTTTTTTAATGGGGCATGAGGGGCTTCACTAGGAGCTTTCTGCAGGGATGGGCTGAGATCTCAATTTGTCCTTGCAGAGCAGAGCCAGCTCGCTGTGACAGCGCTGACAACTCCTCTGCTGAAGCACCACAGCTCCCTCATTTTCCCGTGCCACTGGCACCAGACACATGACAAATCCTCCAGCAGTCCCGCCCGGGGGCTGGAGCGGCACCCACAGCCCGTTTGAGCAGGAAATCACAAATCAGAGCCGTCAGCGGGGAGCAGACACCACACTTGGAGGAGCTTCAGCTCCAGCTCCCCTCCATCCCCAGACGAGCAGCTGGGGAAAGTGTGCCCTCACCAGATTTTTATTCCAGATTTTTATTCCAGCTTTTTATTCCAGTTTTCTATTCCAGCTTTTTATTCCAGCTTTTTATTCCAGCTTTCTATTCCAGTTCCTACTCCAGCTTTCTATTCCAGTTTTCTCACTGCTCCCTCTCTCAGTGATGCTGTCGCCCATCCTCGAACCCTTCCCACCCTCACCCCCCCAGTTTCTCTCACACCACCCCGCAGCCGTCCCGCTCGTTTTAACCCCCTCCAAATTAAATATATTGCTCCCCTCCACGCTGCAGCTTTTCCCTCTCTCCTTCATTTGCCAGCCTCAGATGGATTCCCCGGCCCACACCTCCGAAGCTCCGCTCTCCCTAATTTGTACTCTGAGCTGCCTCGCTTTTATTTGCCTCTGAAAAGCCTTCAAGTGGCAGTGTTTGTGCGAAAGATGCTATCCAAAATAAACCTGTATGGTGCCATAAATCCCAGCCGCAGCGCAGCTGAGATAGGTGCAAAATTACAGGCTGAGAGGAGATGGTTTGAGAGCTCCTACTTAGATGGAGGAGGAGGGAAAACCATTCCCTCGCTCGGATTATTTGAGTGGTCACGCTCTCAGGGCTTGGCTCTTCAATTCCATAACTCCAAAGGTCAGGTTTTGTTAAAAACCCTCACAAATCAAACCCCCAAAGCCCTGGGGAATCTGTGGAGCTGTTTCAGAAGAGGGCCTCGAATAACAACAGAGAAATGCTTTGGTCTAAGGCAAGAGTGGGACAGACCCAGGAGCTCCCAAATTTCTACTGGAGAAATGTTATAAATGCACAGTATAAAGTTGGCTTTTCGCAAATATTAAAATGAATACTGTATGTAGAATGTAGGAAGATTGTGCTGTATTTTCTTTATTAATAGAATTTAGAAATGTGATGTGTGTATACTCCTTATGATTGCATCTTAGTGTGAGAACACTGGGGTCTTCTGTCTTCCTGCATGAAGATTGCTGACCAAAAGTGATTAAACTTCTGTTATCAAGGATCTTGTCCAANTGGGGGAAGAAATTCACTACAAGGGAGGATTTGGAGTTATATTTTTATTTTTCCAGTGTGGAGCTGGAGGAAAAACCAACCCCAAAATTCCTATGTAACCTCTGTAATCATGGGATGCAGCAGGATGAGGAAGTTTTCTGACAGAAATACAAAATATCCCTAGGAAATAAATTATTTCAGGGTAACCAGCAGTGTTTGAAATGAACGACTGAATTTTAATTTGATAAATAATAATAAAAAAAAGATGTTTTGAACTGCACGCAAGAAAACAAAGTGCACTGCTGGTGACACGGGGAGAAATAAGTTCTTTTCTTGTTCCCTAGCAGCTTCAAAGCTGTCAATTAGCAAATCCCTATGCAAATGTGCTCCGACTTGACAGGCAGAGCTCCAAAAACAGCGATAACACCACGGGGAAAAAATGCACCAAAACCCACAATATTTACAGGAAGCAGCGACACCAGGTAAATATTTTCATATGCTGTAAACTCTATAGGTTTGAAGCGCTCCCAGCATTGCTTTTAATGGGATTATTCGCGTGGAGCAGGGTAGAGGGAAAATAAATAAATAAATAATTTTTTTCGCTGTGCAAATAAATTGCTGGAAAGAAAAATGGGAGGTTCAGACAACAGAGTGTCAGAGAGGAGCATGCTGAATCAATAAATCGTGCTCTCACAGGCAGAATTCGCTTGCCCTTTAGCAAAAGTTGGGATCTATTCACTGTCTGATATGGTGGTCACCTCCCAGAGCACTAAATCAAGGCTGGGCTTTGTTAATCCCGGGATTTGTGCTGACAGAGCAGAGCTCAGCCCCAGCCAGGAGGCAGCAGATGGGCACAGGGAGGGATCCTGGTGCAAAGTGAGAGGGAACAGTTTGGTGCTCACTTGCAGACTTTGTGTTCCGCTTTGTTGGCGTTAAATTGTTGTTCTGGGGAGGGAGGAAAGAAAAGGAGGAGAGAATTTGGGTGGTGATTCACCTTCCCTCAAAAAGAGCTCAGAGAAATAAAGAGATGCAGCAGCAAAAAATTATTTATGGTCAACAAAATCGGGTGCTCCTAAAAGCCATGCCGGGCATGGGGCTCTTCCCTCTTTTCCTGGCACTGCTCTGGGGGATTTTCAGCCAAGGGATGAAGAGAGAGGAGCTGGGATCACGTCAGGCTGGTCTAAAACTGCAGATGGGGTCTAACAACACGCTCCAGGTGAGTCTAAAACTCTGGTTCAGGCTAGACTAAGAACAGCTCAGGTTCATCTAAAATCCCATTCCAGGCCAGACTAAGAACAGTGTAGGTTCATCTAAGACCCCACACCAGGCTGGTCTAAGCTCCCACTTCAGGCCAGATTGAAACTCCCACTGTAAACCGGCCTAATCCCCTGTTCAGGCCAGTCTAAGAATTCAGGTTCATCTAAACTCCTGTTCAGGCCAGTCTAAGAACAACTCAGGTTCATCTAAACCTCATTTCAGGCCAGACTAAGAACAGTGCAGCTTCGTTTGAAACCTCACTTCAGGCCAACTTAAAACCCCTACTGCAAGTGAGCCTAAACCCCAGTTCAGGCCAGTCTAAAACCCCATTTCAGGTTCTTTTAAATCCTGCTTCAGGCCGGCCTATAACCCCCACTGCAGGCTGGCCTAAAACCCCAGTTCAGGCTGGTCGAAAATCCCATTTCAGACCAGTCTAAGATGAGTTCAGGCCAGCCTAAACCCCTCACTTCAATCCAGCCTAACAACACATCAGGCTGGTCTCAAACCCCATTTCAGTTCAGCCCACAGTGCTCAACACAGCCCTTGACCACCACAGGCATTTCCCAAAAAAAGAGTTTTGATTTTTTGGGGCAGGCCAGGCTGTGCCCTCTCAGCCCTTGGGCTGCCCCTGAGAGGAAAATCAGCTGACAGAGGGGGCAGTTGATTATCTGCCTCAATAATTCCCTAATAATTCCTAAAATTCCCTCCTAGGGAAGGATCAAACCAGAGCAGGCAGTGAAACATCCCAGCCAGGCTTCCCTTGGTAACAATTCCACAAAAGTGCCTTTCCTGAGCTGCTGGATCATTGAATCCATGCTCATCTCCTTTCCTTTAGATGTTTTTGGTTGTATCATTTTGCAAGGGCAGGAGGAAATTTGATGGAAAGCAAGCCTTGACACTAAAATATTTTTATTCTCTCTTTATTTGCTGTTGAGGCAGAAGAGGCTTTAGTTCAGCTTCTTTTTTTATTTTATTTTATTTTTTATTTTCCCAGACACAATTGCTGTTATGTTTCCTGTAGGAAATGTGTCACGAAAGTTTGGCTGGAAGGTTTTCCATGAGCTCACAGAGGGCTCCTAAAAAACAGGAGAGCAAAGCAATTCCCTGCAAGCCCGACTCCATCTCTGACCACCTTGTGCCTCATTAGAAGGGAGGAGGTTCTGAGCCAGGCCCAGGGTTTTACAGCAGCTCTCAATTACATTTTAAACACTGCCCAATTACCTGGGCTGCTGTCCTAGGGTGATGTGTGGATCCCCAATTGTCTGGTGGGTGCAAAGGGGAGGGGAAGCAAGGTTTGTTTTTTTTCCCCAGGAAAACTCTGCTCCTCGGAGTGACCTTGGAAATGGGGGAGTTAGAACACGGCCAGACAGAGAGAATCTCTGCTTTTTTTACCTTTGTCCTTTTTTTTTTTTTGTCTCCAGAGTGAGTTAGTGGTAGGGTAGTTAGCGAGGTTTTGTATAAGTCTAATTTTTTTCCCTTTTTTTCCTTTTTTTCCCCTCTCCTTAGAACTGTTCCAATCTCTCTGGACTGAGNTAGTGGTTGGGAGAGGGCTCCTGGGAGGGTTTCTCCCAAATCTGCCTGAAACCAGGACACAATCCACGGAGGGCTGGCCAGTCCTTCCCCAAACTCCAAAAATAAATCCAGGGAATGACAGCAGCCCGCTGCAACCCTGGAGACTGGAGCTGTGGATTTTTACTCCCTGATAAAACATCACCCCCTTCCCCAGCCCAGCCTGGATGTGGATCTGGCTCACTAATGATAATTATCCCTGCCAGCAGTGAGTGGGAAGGCTCCAGTTTGATTCTGCGGGGATATTTATTACCCGGGCTGCCCTTTGATCCTGTTCAGTCTAATTGAGGCTGGCACACGGCTCAGGGCTGCTGATGGATCTGCCCCATCAAGGATCTTTGCAGACAGATGGAAGTTCCACCACTGCCTCCTTTTCCCTGCTATTAGAGGAGCTCGGCTCCTTCCCCTGACTCACAATTTAATTACCGGGCATATGGAAACGTCGGGGGCGCTGAGGGCAAGGCCCTTGCACAGATTTCAGCGCTCATTCCTGCATCTTTGAGCCACCCCTGTGTCCTTCTCAAAGGCTCAACTCCTGAAACAGCCCCTACAACACCACCCAGAAACAGGGATCCCTCGGTGGGGTGCTGCTCTGGGTGGCTTCAGGGGAAGCAGCCAGCAAAATTCCCAGTTCCACATGGCGGGGACAGAGACTGATCCCCTTTTCCTGAGCCCAATCCCCTTTTCCCAAGGCAATCTCCTTTTCCCTAGCCCAGCAAAATTCCCAGTCCCACATGGTGAGGACAGAGACTGATCCCCTTTTCCCCATCCCAATCCCCCTTTCCC
>VWYN01023881.1:0-11979 GCA_013400075.1 Hippolais icterina
GGGAGTGTTGATATGTATTCACTACTGAATGTTTCGGTTGCCACACCTGAAGGACAGGACCATTCAAAGGGACCTGGACAAGCTTGAGAAGATGCCCATGGGAACCTTATGAGGTTTAACAAGACCAAGTGCAGGTGCTACACCTGGGTCAGGGCAACTCCCTATACCAGTACAAACTGAGGGATGAAGGGATCAAGAGCAGCCTTGATGAGAAGGGCTTGAGGATGCTCTTAGATGAGAGGTTGGATATGCCCTGGCCATGTGCACTGGCAGTCTAGAAAGCCAGCTATGCCCTGGGCTGCATCCAAAGCAGTGTGGGCAGCAGGGTGAGGGAGGGGATTCTGCCCCTCTGCTCCACTCAGGTGAGACCCCACCTGCAGAGCTGCATCCAGCTCTGGGATCCCCAGCACAAGAAGGACGTAAACCCATTGGAGCGATTACAGAGGGGGCCACCAAGTTGATGAGAGGGATGGAACACCTCTGCTATGAGGAAATACTGAGAGAATTGGGATTGTTCAGCCTGGAGAAGAGAAGGCTGGGGGGTGACCTAATTGTGGCCTTTCAGGACCTGAATGAAGCCTACAAGAAAGATGGAGAGAGACTATTTACAAGGGCATGGAGTGACAGGACAAGGGAGAATTGCTTCCCACTGACAGAGAGTAGGTTTAGATGAGATGTTAGGAAAAATTCTTTACTGTGAGGGTGGTGAGGTAGTGGCACAGGCTCCCCATAGAAGCTATGGCTGCCCTATCCCTGGCAGTGTTCAAAGACAGGTTGGACGGGGCTTGGAGGAACCTGGTCTAGTGGAATGTGTCCCTGCCCATGGCAGGAAGGTTGGAATGAGATGATCTTTAAGGTCCCTTCCAACTCAGACCATTCTATGATTCTATGATCTTGCTTCATTCTTTTCACTGGAAATGAGATGGAATATGCTCAGAGCATTAATTTCTTAGCAGGAGTTATCTTAGGTAAGAAATCAAGAGAACATCTTTCTAACTCCTCCCAAATTACATAATGAAAGAAAAGGGATTTTGCTTCATTTCAATTTTTATATCTTCTCACTTGGCTTCTTTACTCTCAAATTTACTCCATTAGAGATCAGTCTAGAAACTCAGAACCGCCCATGTGCTCACTTTTCTTCTCCATGTTAAATTTTGTAAAAGCATTTTTGCTACATTTTTTCCACTGGTTGCCCTTTATTAAAAGTTCTAAGTTGAATGGCTCTTTCCTCTTTTTTTTCAAATTCTTTCCATCTAGAAGAAAAAACTTATTTTATATTTCTTAGCATCAGTGTATTCACTATGGGGTTAAGCAATAACAAAGCAAAGTCTCCATCTGATATGAGCAACAGAAAGTCAGTACGATGGGCTCCATTTACATCTGGATATGATTCCTACAGTTAATATCATATACATGGTCAAAATTTATAAATACCACTGAAACACATTGCCCTGTACCATAATACCTACAGATGGTAGAAATTTTGGAGGAGACAGCTGCTCTTCTGTGCCAGAACAAATCCAGAGTACAGTAGACAACAGGAAATTTATTCGAGAACTGTGCAGACATAATATAGACTATTTTGCTCAAATTACTAGGGAGAATTTATAATTCCCATTAACAGGTGCTACCCTAATAATTCAGCTGTCCTTTCTGAATACATTATATGTTTCCACCTACTTTCCCATGAGTCCCCAATTAGTTTGGTTTCTTGGACTGTGAATTCACACTGCCTACTAGAAAGAGTAATCAAGCTATGCACTTACCTGGGGTCTATAAGAGGGGTAACATACTACATAGACACCTGACTTGCATTTGATTTTCCCACATTACACACACAAACACACATGCACACTTATTTTTATATACTAAAAAAAACCCATCCCAAAGAAAAAGATCCAGGTTTCTTTTAAAGGTAAGATGTAAAGGTCAGTAGAGATGGTCTCTCTGGGATGCAACTTCTAGCAAGACCAGCTACTCTTTCCCTAAAGTATCTCAGATAAATAACTTAGTCCTTTTCCATGCTCATCATCTTCCTTCTAGGTCCAAATATTTTCTTTCATCCTTTAACAGCAACCAACTATTCATTTCCTTTCTGTACTGGTTTTGGCTAGAATAAAGTTTTCTTCCTAGTACTCCATATGGTGCTGTGTTTTGGATTTGTGCTGGAAACAGTGTTGATAATTGAGGGATGTTTTTATTGTTGCTGAGCAGTGTTTACACAGTATCAAGGCCTTCTCTGCTTCTCATACTGCCCTGTGTCGTGGGGTGACTTTATGATGCTGTACTGTATTTTTATCCCCATCCATCTGTTTAGCCCAGAAATAAGTTCTACACCTTTCAAACTAGATCTGAGAGCGAAGGAGGGGAGAAGGAGAAGCGGTGGAATGTCTGAGGCAGCTGTATTCAAAAACATAGAGATAAGAGCTCCAGCTCTCTCTCTTGGTGTGTGTTGTCTGCAGCATGGACAAGGAGTGGGAGAGANTTTCCAACGCAGGAGGGACTGATAAGAGAATACATCCCACAAAAAGACTGTCTCTAAATTTGCCATCTCTTCAGAACAACGAGAGGTTCCATTGTTTAATATTATTCATTTTCTCATGTTTGTGAATACTTTGCTTGTTAAATAAACAGTTTTTTCCACTTTTCTCAAAGGAGATTATTCTCCTGAACCAGTATGGGGAGGGGCCACTGAAATCTGCTTTTTAGTGGAGACCACTTCAAAAGTTTCCTTCCAAATTTGTCCCAAAGCCGGACACCCTGCCAGCAAGTAGGCTGGGGATGCACAAGAAATTGGGAGGGATCACAGCTGGGACAGCTGACCCCAGCTGACCAAAAGGGTATCCCACGACATTAGCTGCCCATTAGGGTTAACCCACACCTTTCCAAATGACACAGCAGTTCATGTCTGCTAAAATGACATGCCCAACTTCTCCAGGGAAGAATAGTGATTCTTTGGCCCAGTGTCCCAATTCTTTGCAATGATGTACCTAAGTATAGCACATGTCAGTCTTAAATGGTCAGTCTAGGCCACAGCTTCACTCAGAAAGAAATCCTGGCTCTGCATAAGTCAGGGACTTCAGAGGGTTGAGTCAACATTTCCTCACAGATACTCAGAGACTGAAGATAGGCAAATCCCACCTCCTGGTAACACCATGAAGACTAAAACCAGCAAAAGCATCCAAGTGGTGTAAGACATTACAGTTTGGTGCAGTTTGAAAGATGTGAAATTAGCTACCATTACAGGCAATATTTATGAGCACAGGTATAGTCCTATCTGAATAGGGTGAAAATATTTTTTAATTGGAAGCAGCTTTTGACTATCACCTAGAAGATGATGTTAACATGTGACACTGCACCCAGGCCACATAGCCATGACTTCAGCACCTGGGTCAGTTGGACACTTGAAGACCACCACTATAAGATGCAAGATATCATTTTACAAAAGATTAAGTCAATAGAATTTGGACTTCTATAAAGGTAGATGGCATAAGGACTTCAGATATTTTTATCCACTTCAGTAAAAAAATAAAAATTAGAAGTGATATTATCTGAAAATGAGAAAAATCAATAACTGCCACTTCTAAACTGAATCCAGGAAAGAATACCAGTAAAGTAGTACACTTTAGGAAATAAGCATGATTTTTAGATCACTCATTTGAACAGTCAAATACAGATTTTTCAGCAAGTCAGATATTAAAGAAGACTGCAGGGAACAAAAATAAAATCTAAGCAAACTTGCTAAAACATTATACCTAGCTTAATTACTGATCACACAAAGCAGTTATGTCTGTTTCTCCCTTCCAAATTAAATCTCCAACCTAGAAGGTGGTATTCTTACATTTTCATAATAAGTGTCAATAATCTCAAGTATCCTGAAGCAAATTTAAATGATGATCTTAATTTTATGGGTTTTTTTCTCCCATGGTAGAGTTTGTAGGGATTTTTGAGGCTCAGCTGACAGTACCTTCTTTTCCCTGCCTGGATACCATGGATTCCAGGGTCATTTCAGCATCTGTGCTTGTGTGTAGTGCTGTAGTCCTCACAAAGACAGGATGAATCTTCATCCCTTTCTAGCTGCTGGTCTACACAAGAGAATAATGTCTGCTACAGCTGCAGGTTAGGGAAAGAAATCTTATCATAAGCATTAAAACCACAAAATTCTTTCAGGAAGTATCATGACAAAAGCTCCATTTTTCCCATACTAGCAAGCTTACATGACTTAAGGAATCTCCTGTTGAGTCAACAGTTGATCTTGCTGGATGTAACCAGCAGGGTCCATGACAGTATCCAGCATAAAAAAAAGCAAGTGTACTAACCTCTCTCTTCAGTCTTGTGGCTTGACTCTTTTTCTTCCTCATCGCTGCTGGAGTTCTCTGTTTTTCCCTTCATTTGTTCCAGCTGATCCAAGTTAACCCATCCAACCAGCTCAAAATTACGACTCACCTTAAAATAAATGGGTTTTTTTAATAAACACCATCATCAACTATTGAAAAAAACAACCCACCAACAAAGATATAGACTGAAATGGTAAATTTATCAGGCGTCTAGTCAAATTAATACATTTGCCTTCAAATAAAATTGCATTCTCTGTTAATGGTACTTCATTCCTTTTTTATACTAAATGCCTCCATTTGTCTTCTCAAAATGGTCCTATTATTTGAGAAGCTTCCCTCATTTTAAAGTATAGAAAATAAAAAATCCAAGGAATGCTAAGCACTTTGTTGTATCCCTCCTTTCATGGGAGTGTAAAACTGATAGGATCAAATATCACTTTTGCACAACATCACTGCTGAAAAATCATTTTGTGAAAGCTTTATTCAGCTTCATGAGTGAAAAGATGGGACCTGAGTGATCACTTTGACAAAGTAAACTGTTCTAATGGACATTTGGGGGTGGGGGGCATAGAATGGGGGAATATCTGCCCTAGTGTGGGTTCTCCACAGACTGGAGTCCCTTTGAGAGTATCTGCTCTACCATATAGCACCTCCTACTCCTCTGTTGTTTCCTCCAATTCCCTCCTCCTCTCACTTTGCTTGTTCTCTCTGCATTCCCATCCTCTCTTTCCATCATTTTCTGCCCTTTTTAAAATATGTTTTCACAGAGGCACCATCAGCTTCACTCACGGGTTCATCTTTTCATCGATATTCCCTGTGCCACTTAGGGTTGGGGGAGAAGGTAGAGGAGTTGCAAAGGAAAGTGACGTTGAGCTTGGGAAAAGTAGGCGAGAGGGAGGGAGAGGTGTTTAAGGTTTTTTTTGGTCTTTGTTTTTCCCCATCCAATTCTATTTTAATTCTCAATTAATTAACTTTATTTTCTTCCAGTCAAGTCTGTTTTGCCACTGACAGTAATCACAGAATCATAGAATGGCTAAGATTGGAAGGGACCACAGTAGTTCATATGGTCCAACCTCCCTGCTCGATCAGGGTCATCCCAGAGCACATTGCACAGGATTGTGTCCAGATGGTTCTGGAATATGTCCAGTGAGGGAGACTCCACACCCTCTCTGGGCAATGTGTGTCAGTCACTCCACAGGGAAGAAGTTCTTCCTCATCTTCAGCTGGGATTTCCTGTGCATCAGTTTCTGCCTCGTTGCTTCTTGTCCTGTTCCTGGGCACTCCTCAGTCTCCTCTTCTCCAGACTGAACAAACTAAGTGACCTCAGCCACTCCTCATATGGCTTCCCCTCAAGGCCCTTCACTATCTTTGTTGTCCTCCTTTGAATACTCTCTAATACATTATTATCTTTCTTATATTGTGATGGCCAAAACTGCTCACAATATTCAAGGTGAGGCTGCCCCAGTGCAGAGCAGAGCAGGACAATCTCCTCCCTTGACTGGCTAGCGATGCTGGGCCTGATGTCCCTCAGGGCACAGTGAGAACCAAGCAGCTCAGCTCTTGATAGTTGTATTCAATGAGTTCCCTCCCCACAAACTGACAAAAGAAAATACTCTGCAAACATGCCCCAGTTCTAGAATTTTGCTACTCTCACAGCAACACAGATGAGAACTACAGAAATCCAAAGCAAACAGAAGTCTGTGGAAAGCTTTCTAGTGACTTCTTCAAGTATGGATCAAATCTGCACTTAGACGGTTCCACATAAATACCTAAGTAGTCTTAAGCACTAAGTATAACAATGTGGTGGTTTTGCCATGAAGTGATTTTTCCGAGGAAGTTATAGCAAAACCCAATCAGTGACCAGGGTTGAATATGGATATTTAGTTAAACCAGTAGAAAGTTGACATGCCTCTGGGAATACACATGTCAAAATCAGAGAATACCAGGAAATGCTCTCTTTTCCTTCCTGCCTGGGAAACAGGTTAACGAGCGGCTCTGGCTCCCTCCTTGCCCCGGGAGCTGAGTCGGCATGGCCCTGCCTGGCTAGGCCCCTTCCCGGGGAGCCCACCAGGCCCCGGGTCGGGGCCAGGCCCAATGACTCCTGGGCAGAGGGAGGGGAGGAGAAGAGACCCCATCTGGCCATATCAGACCTCCAGTGGCTGTTAAAACCTTACTGCTAAAAGCCGCACCTCCATCGTGGCCCGGGAGGCCGAACAGGGCCGGACTGGGCCCCTTCCCCCTTCAAGTGGCTTCCAGGCAGAGGAAGGGGAGAGAAAGCCCAAGCCGCGGGCATGCGGCTGTGAGATCCTAGCTGTCCCTTCCCCCCAGCGTGCTCTAGCCACTGCTACTACGACCCCTTGCAGAGGGAGGGGGCCCAGCTGCGCGAGAGATCTTGGCTTCAGCCCCAGCACCGCCTGAATCTACCACCTTTGGCCATTTCCCAGGGAAGAACAATCATGCCCTCTGCAGACCCGGGAGATTGTTAACTCTTTCCTTGCATGGATGAAACTTGCAAAGCACTAATCTTTCTCTGAGTGAGAGAACAGCCAGAGTGGGACATGTAAAGAGACAATATGAAGATATCAAAGTCAGTGAAAGGATTTACATCTTAGATGGAAGAGATGAGAAGATGCCTTAGTTTTAGGCTGAAAGTTTTTTGTGAGCCATGGTAACAGACTGTAATATACTAAAATGTCCCTTTAAATCATGAGAAAAACATGCATTGGGGAGATGAAAATGTTCAGATTGCAGATATGGGCAAAGGCATTTGTGATGTACTAAGTAAATACTGAAATAGCTGTGATCTTATGAGAAGCTTGAACAGAGAGAGAGAGATGAGATGAAAATGAAGATCTGCCCCTAGAAAGAGAAAAGATCTCTGTTTCTAGAGATGAAAAAAACCTTTGCTTTTAGAACTGTTCATCTTTAAATTGATACAATATTAACTTCATGGCCCATATGCAGCCTCAGGAAAGGCTGCGTGATATGGGAGGGACTTCACAATTACGGATTCCCGGGTGGCTGTTTTTGTGAGAGTTAAAAGCCACAAGTGGACTGGTTTTTTCTTGTGGAAAGTTCTATGGTAGACTAAAAGAGACTTCTCNTCTTGTAGTTTTGTTAATAAACCTGTCTTTGTTCCCTTTTAAGTTTTGAGCCTGCTTTGCTTCTCTCCTAATCCTATCTCACAGGAGAAGGGGAGTAAACAACTATAGTAGACACTCAAACCACCACACTAATTTTGAGAAACAGAAATTGGTGAACCTGAAACCACTACAAATAAGCTTCTATTTTTCCCTTGTTAAATGTAAACTGGAATGTACTGACTTGCGTTATTAGAGTATGTATGGCATGTCATTTTATCTGAGTTGGCAGAGCAATCTTACACTTTGGAAGCTCCCGTGTCTTAGAGTGTCTGAATCACACAGCCTTAATGTTGTTTCATAACTTAAAAAACCCCCTCACAATATATAAAAATGCTTTTTCCAGATAATCATGCTCTACATTGAATAGTCAGTGAATTTTGGTCAATCTCAGTGGCTTTAGAAACTCACAATCTTGAATTTCTGAAAAAACACAGAACTTGAGAGAAATTTAAGTCCAGCACAGGAACCTTCTCCAAATTTTGGAAGAAAAAATGCAGGTTGGCTATTCAGAGTGGACATGCAAATAAACTCGATATAGCATTTGCAAGAAGTAGCTTGTTACAAATTAAATCACTTTGGATGTTACCTTGTGCTCATCTTGAAGATGAGTGTCCAGCTGCTCTGTGTATTTGGTCTCATAGTAGCAGAGTTGACATTTGTAAGGTTTAAGTTCATTGTGCTTCTCAATGTGTTGCTGCAAACTCTCATCACTGGAGCAGGTAAAGGTACACTTATCACAGCGGAAAACAACTCCCTGCAAGTATTTTGACAGTTTGGAATGGCAAACTTCAATGGGAACAACCCGCTCTTCTGTGGGGAGACAGGAATGTTTAAGTTTCAAGAAATAAAAAACATCAGGCAATCTGTAAACACCTAGTAACATACCACCCACAGAAGAAACAGGATCTACTATTTGTGTATGCAACCCATCTACTGAGCTAAAATTGGACCAACAAAGAAATACAAGAAAATTCCCTTTCTATACAGGCAGAGTTAATCCTAAATGACTACAAATGCAAGTGTCCTTGCAAATGTAACCTCTTATCAGGTGAACAGGATGGGAAGATGACATTTGGAGCAGATAAGAGTGTTGGGGCAGATTTGTGAAACAAAGTAGCAGAGCCTATGAATATAAAAGCAGACAGAAATTAATGTCTTGGTTTTGAAAGACAGGTCTCTGCCAGGGAAAAGCTAGAGCTTCCCTTGGAATGGAGAATGTAAACCCCCTTCCCTCCATATTATTATTAAATAATAATGATACTTAAAACAAAACAAACAAAAATAAACCAAATCCTGATTCTTAGAGGGTAAACATGAAGGGTAGGGGACTTGTGTGCATTGACACATCTCCTATAATTTCTATAAGGAGGCAAGAGCTACAGAATTCATCCATTTGTCTTTCTTCAATACATAACCTCCACTGCACATGAACTAATTTTACACAGCCCATCTGATATTACACCCTCCTCAGTTTGTTCTCCTCCTTGTGCTCTCCTTTTTTTGAACATGGAAGTTTTCCAACCTCAGAACCTTCTCTTTGTGCACTCTAAAAGTGGAAATTTCCTCCAAAGCTATATCTGAGACCCTGAAAACTTGTGGTTCCTCTCCAGCTAAAGCTGTTGCAAAAAAATGCTGAGTTGTGTCAAGTGGGAAAAGTGTTCTAAGAGATTAGAAGAGTTAAAGCTGGTTTTGAACCCATAACAAGAATATTTTAAAGGATCTTTAGAGCTCTGTGCAACTGAATTCACTGAAATAAGTTAACTTGCTTTTAAAAGCAAAAAAAAAGTTCCAACAAAAAGTTTTTAAAAGAAAAACTCTATTTCAAGCATTTGAAAAATAGATTTTTTTTCTCTAGCACTTGACACATATTTTAAAAAACACTAAAACAGGAACTGGTATAAAAGATTTATCCACCATGTCCAAGGAATGCACCATCCTAATTAATATTAGTAAAATCTATTGTCTCACTATCACTTCCCTATGCCTGACAAATCACAGACATCACGACGTAGACTGACTTCCCAGCCTTGTGCTTATTACCATGAATCTGCTTGTCAATCACTGGATCTATTTCTGACCAGTTGTCCTGGTTCTAGCCCAGATCAGTGGGAGGGGGCATGGCCAAGACATTGTGTTATTCAATACCGCCTTATGTCATTACCAGAGCCGGAAGAAACATACTCCTCTCACTTCCTGGAAGAAGGGCCACTCTTTCCAGAGTAAGAAGTGTTGTGGGTGGGGAATCCATTGGCTATTGTTCCTTTTCTCAGGGTCCCGCCATGCTGGGTGGACCTCAGTGAGCATTTTTGCGTATGAATCGCCCTCTCTTTGTACACTTTTGTTATTAGTATTGTTGCTGTTACTACACATTTTCTTATCTCGTTGTTTCCAGTAAATTGTTCTTATCTCAACCAGCAATCTTTGCCTTTTGTCTCCTACTGGAGGAGGGGAGCTTGTGCTTTTCTTTTTAGTGGGAGTACTAAATTGTAGAATACCGTTCCTTAACCATGACAGCCTTAATTGGCATGCAATATGAGGAACCAAGGGTTGAGATAACAACAGATCTGCCCAGAGTGGGTTGAAAACAAATTTGATCTAAGCATTTGTTGTATTAGGTATGGAGCCACTGGTCACAATCTTGCTTGGTCTGTTCATGTGGGTGTGGTACCTAACCTTGTATGTTTTCATATATGAACTATATGCCTATCACAGTGCTCTTTTTCAGAGCAGGGGGAGGGATCAGGATTGCTTTGTTGCTGTACTGTGTGATATCAGTTTATGACATGATAACATCAAGGGCAATGAGGGTCTTTTGGGATGTGTATTCAGTGTTGCTCTCCTGCCTTGGCCTTGGCTTCTACCTCTGGGAATTCATTAATAACTGTACCCGGGTCTGTGGGGGGAAGAAGGGAAAATTATTTTCCACAGCCTTTCACTCCCTTTTCCTCCTTCAGGCCTGTTATAGCAGCTTTTGAGAATTTTGAATTCCCTTTGGATGTTAAGGAAAGTTTATTCTTGTTGCTAACTCTACCTGTCTCCTCAGTGAGGTCCACACCAGGTTTAGAGTCAGGATAAAGATTTCTAGGGAGATTATTCAGAGATCTGCTACGAGGGTGGATAGTCATAAGTGGCATGGAAGGTGGGAGGACGTGCGGCAGTATTTGGAGGACTTCTTTCTTCCAATGGTTTGGGAGTTCACCCCTGAACAACTACAGTACCCTGTTAAAGTGATAAAATGTGTGAAGAAAAAATGCTGTGGCAGCTTCAGGAAAGCACAAAATTATGCAATGTGCTGGGCCCTGGCTACTGTTTATTGGACACTGCTCGATACTAGACAGCATCCTCAGGGCGAAGAGGAGGAAAGCAGAACAACGGGCCTGTAGCAGTCGCCTCTATACAGAAACAGAAATCCAAGACCAAATCAGGTCACTTACTGAGGGATGATGAGGAAGCAGGGCCCTCAGAACAGGAGGAAGAGGCAGGGCCGGGGATAATGATCTGATCTATCCCCAGGTGAGCTGAGAGATGTGAAAAGATTTGAGACACCAGTCAGGTGAGCCCCTGGTGACCTGGCTCCTCCGATGCTGGAATATCAGGGCCCACAATATGAAACTAGATGGTAGTAAAGCTAAGCAACTGGGATCCCTGTCCCAGGATGTGGACATTGACAAAGGCATGGGGAAGGCAACTCCTATCAAGAGTGAGGGAAAGGTATCTTTCCAAGGATGATCGTTTTGTGCACTGAGACAAGAAGGGAGCACAGTATCCAGAATTTGAGAGGATTCAAATAACGAGCAGTCCCCTATAAATCCAAATGAAGTCCAGACTACACAAACCATGTGGCAGAAGTTCCTATGGAGTCCACCATCACTGTTTTTCAACTCATTGCTACAGTGATGTAATGGAAAGGAGGAGAACAAAGAGTGGGTAATTTGGTTACCCAACTCTGGCTTTATGAAGAAAGCATCTCTTCCCCAATATGGACCTGCATCTCATCCATGGAAAGACTGCCCAAGGATTTCCAGCAATTTAAAGAGGACCACCAGCAATTTAAAGAAGTATCCCATGCCCTGCCAGTATGGACCAGTGTGTCTGCAATTGGAAGCAAGCACCCTCCTGCTCAAGAGAGACAGGCAACATACCACAAGGTAACCTGTGGTTTTACCTGCATGACCACAGAAAAGACATGAGGAAGTGGGATGGTGTCATGTTTTGATACTGGCAAAATGTCAGACACCCACGAGAGTAATTCGTTCATCCTCTTCTGTTATAGTTGGGCAGAGGACAGGGAAAAAAAAATTAATGAAGGGCTCATGAGTTGAGATAAGGAATGGGAGAAGAACACTCTAAGGGTAAAAAAGGTTCAAATTTAAAGGTGTAAAGTAAATTTATTATTAATAGTCAGAGGAGGATAATGAGAAGTAAAATAAGCCTTTAAAACACCTTTTTCCCCTGCAGCCCCTCTCTCTTTCCCAATGACAGCTCAGGGAGACAGGGCA
>VWYN01023884.1:5097-22585 GCA_013400075.1 Hippolais icterina
ACCTCAGGACCCCAACCCGGTTAATCTGAATCCCCCAGCCTTGAGGAACAGCCAGAAAAAGGCTCAGCAGAGCCAGAGACCCCGGAAATCCGAGTGCTGGGGGCTCCGTGGGGTTCTGTGCCTCAGAGAAGAACAGACAGCCCCGGATTATTGCCATCATTCTGCCTCCCCCAGCGCCAGCCTCCCGTGGACTGCCAGCCATCAATTCCCATCATAATCACTTGAGTTGTGATTTTTTGGGGTGGGCAGCACCCCGGGGCAGGAGCAGAGCTGGCACGGAGCTGGGCCAGGCTGAATGGGGCTCGGTTCCCCCTCTGAGCAGCAGCAGCGCTCGCTGGAACCCCGCCACACCTGCTGGTAAATAACTGAGCAGGCAGAGAAATACACAGAGAAATAAAGCTGACATCAGTTAGGCCATTTCAGGGAGAATTTGTTCACAGAAAGGGCGGCCAGGCCTTGGCAGGGGCTGCCCGGGGAGCTTTGGAGTGCCCATCCCTGCAGGTGTCCAAGGAATGCGGGATGTGGCACTCAGGGCTGGGGGAGAGGTGGGGAGTGGGCACGGGGTGGAATCCATGATCCTGGAGGGATTTTTGGTGATGGAATCAATGATATTGGAGGGATTTTTGGTGATGGAAACTGTGATACTGGAGGGATTTTTGGTGATGGAATCAATGATATTGGAGGGATTTTTGGTGATGGAATCTGTGATACTGGAGGGATTTTTGATGACGGACTCGATGGTCCTGGAGGGATTTTTGGTGATGGACTCGATGGTCCTGGAGGGATTTTTGGTGATGGACTCGATGGTCCTGGAGGGATTTTTGGTGATGGACTCGATGGTCCTGGAGGGATTTTTGATGGTGGAATTGATGATCCTGGAGAGGTTTTTGATGGTGGAATTGATGATCCTGGAGGGATTTTTGGTGATGGACTCGATGGTCCTGGAGGGATTTTACAGCCTCTGGGATCCTGTGCTCAAGGATGCTCCCAGACAAGGCTCATTCTGCCGGCCCCACTGCACCAGCAGCAGCCCTGGAATCCCTGCGGCTCAGGGATGGGGCAGGACCTGCTCAGAGCCCCCAACCAGCTCAGTCCCCGTCCCTTCCAGCCAGGAACAAGCAGGCACAACTCTCCCCCAAGCACTGACGCCAATCTCTGCCCAGGGGCAGAAAAACCCGAGCTCCGGGACACATTCCCGAGGGAAAGGAGCCCGGGGCAGGGGCAGGCACTCACCTGGCGCTCCGCCATCACGTACAGGTACTTGTGGTCGATGGAGAAGGCCATGTCCCGCAGCACCGGGCTGCCGTCCTTGAACACCGTCACCACCTCGTACTGGATCCCGCCCTGCGGAGGGCCGTCCGCCCGGATCTGCAAGGAGCAAACACAGCTCAGAGGGGGCAGCCGAACCCCGGGGTCAGTCTGGGGGATGGCGGGGCAGGGGGAGGAGGAGGAGGAAAAGGAATTAATCCAAAAATCTCGGCTCCAAGCTGGAGGCAGAGCAGAGGTAGCAGGGGCTGGAGCAAAGGTTCTGTCTCCACTGGAGCTCTGCCAATCCAGGAGAAATAGTGAGAGAGTTTTGTGGTTGCACGGTGAGCACGGAGGAAAGCACAGAGCGATGATTGACCATGCAGGGGGAAGGGAAACTGTAAACTTTTAAGATTCTCTCTAAAAGAAGCCTGAAAGGAGACCACAAAACTCTACAGCCAACAGCAAAGCCAAGATACTGCAGAGGTATATTTTAATTCTCTGGACACCTATAGAACGACACCTGGACAATCTCCATCACCTCTTCCTGCCACGGAATCCTCCCGGAGCATCATCCCTGCTCAAAACCTGGAGTTGCTGCTGCCACTTTCCTGCCTGTGGGATTCGGCGAGGCAAAGCCGGCCCAGCCCCTTCTGCCGAGCGAGCGGAGCTCTGACACAGCCCCACGCGGTCCCTTCACCTCGGGCTCCGAGCATCCCTCATCCCTCCAGAACATCTCCCTGCTCCCGCAGGAAAAGCTGTGACAAACCCCATCCCCGCCAGCAGCCGCTGCTGCTGAGGAAACGCCTCGTGCTCCCCAAGTTAATAATTGATGGCCTCGGGGGCTGCGCCAGGGGAAAGGAGGAGGATAAACAAACATTTTACATTGTCTCTCCCGCCAGGATTTGCATATTTGGAGAGCCGCGGGATGGAAACGCCGCGTGCGCGGGGCTGGGAGAGCCAAGCGACAGCGCTGCTGGGCCTGGGAGCCGGGAATTGCCGGGAATTGCCGGGAATGTGCCGGGAATTGCCGGGAATGTGCTGGGATGTGCCGGGAATTGCCAGGAATGTGCTGGGATGTGCCGAGAATTGCCGGGAATATGCTGGGATGTGCCGAGAATTGCCAGGAATGTGCTGGGATATGCCGGGAGTTGCCGGAAATTGCCAGGAGTGTGCTGGGATGTGCTGAGAATTGCCGGGAATGTGCCGGGATGTGCTGGGAATTGCCGGGAATGTGCCGGGAATTGCCAGGAGTGTGCCAGCGAGCCGGGAACGTGCTGGGAGTTGCTGAGACTGTGCTGGGATGTGCCAGGAATTGCCGGGAATGTGCCAGGGATGTGCCGGGAATTGCCGGGAGTTGCCGGGAATGTGCAGGGATGTGCCGGGAATATGCTGGGATGTGCCAGCAATTGCCAGGAATGTGCTGGAATGTGCCGGGAATTGCCAGGACTGTGGTGGGATGTGCCAGGAATTGACGGGAGTTGCCGGGAATGTGCCAGGGATGTGCCGGGAATTGCCGGGAGTTGCTGGGAGTCGCCGGGAATGTGCCGGGACGCTCCTGCTGCCCATCCAGGAGAGGGAACACGGCCCCGGGAACTCCTCCTAGCCCAGGGATGCCGCGTGCTCCGGCCGCGCTGCTCTGCCCCAGCCCTTTCTGCTGTTCCAGCCTTTTCTGCCGCCCCATTTTTCCCTCCTCGGAGCCGTAACGGAGCCAAGGGCAGGAAAACACCGAGCCCAAACCTCGGGAAGAGCAGCACGGAGCACACAATTCCACCTGTGAGAATTAGGACCATCACGACCTCCGTGAAACACCGAGAATTAGAGGCAGATTCACACCAGTGTGAGCCCAGCGCTGCCACCCGAGTCACCCACGATGCTCTGGCAGCCAGCAGCCCGCACCAGGGACAGAGGGACAAAAACCACCCGAGGAACAAACCGGGAGCACTGGCCGGGCTGTCAGGGATGCGCAGCCAGCACCACACAAACGCCTGATTAATGGCCAGACTGGAATGGAAGCGCCGGACATGAAGGATCAGCAGGCTCTGTGAAAAACAACTGTTTTCCAGAGCTCCCTCAGGGCACCGGCAGCTCGTTAAATTGAGCTTCTTTCTAGTAATGAGGTCAGACAGGGCTAATAAAGAGAGAAACCACCGGACAGCCCTGGTGCAGCCCAGTCCCGACCGGGAATTGCTGCTCCGGGCTGGAGACAGCGCCGAGGGCCCGGTGGCTCCTCCAGCCTGGCCGAGGGCTCGGGGCTGAGCCTGGGATGGAGCTCTGGGACACGGCACGGGGTGCTGGGTGCTGCCGGCACCCTTTCACCCCCACCGGGGCCAGCGAGCTGCCCTGGGGCTCTCAGGGAGTTTGTCACGGGGAGGTGGCTCAGGCACAGGATGAGGGGACAGCAGAGCCCCCTGCCCCCTCCCTGGGTGGGTGTGGAACCCCCCGAGCCCCCTGCCCACATCCCAGGGCTGAGGGGCACCCACTGACACCAGGATGCTCCACTGCATCCCTCGCTCAGGGCTGGGTTTCCATGGCAACAAATGATGATGTCAGAGAAGAGCGATGGTTCCTGCGGACCAGGAAGAAGAAAGGGATCATCTCGCACAGCAGGAAGCTTCTCGCTGACGTCTGGAGAGGGAAATGATTCCTCTGCCTCACGTGTGGGTGTCCTCCCGGGGACAGACATGAGGATCTGTGCTCTCCTGAGCTGTGCCTGGAGCAGCGGCGTGGGACCAACTCTGTGCCTCTGGCTCATCCCAAATCCAGGGCTCATCCCGAATTCAGGGATTGTCCTGAATCTAGATTTCATCCTGAATTCAGGGCTCATCCCAAGTCCAGGACTCATTCTGAACCCAGGGTTCATCCTGAATTCAGGATTCCTCCCAAATCCAGGGCTCGTCCCAAATCCAGGGTTCATCCTGAATTCAGGGCTTGTCCCGAATTCAGGGCTCATCCCAAGTCCAGGACTCATCCCGAATTCAGGGTTCATCCTGAATGCAGGGATTGTCCTGAATCTAGGGTTCATCCTGAATTCAGGGTTCCTCCCAAATCCAGGGATTTCATCCTGAATTCATGGCTTGTCCCAAATCCAGGGATTTCATCCTGAATTCGTGGCTCATCCCAAGTCCAGGGCTCATTCTGAACCCAGGGTTCATCCTGAATTCAGGATTCCTCCCAAATCCAGGGCTCGTCCCAAATCCAGGGTTCATCCTGAATTCAGGGCTTGTCCCGAATTCAGGGCTCATCCCAAGTCCAGGACTCATCCCGAATTCAGGGTTCATCCTGAATGCAGGGATTGTCCTGAATCTAGGGTTCATCCTGAATTCAGGGTTCCTCCCAAATCCAGGGATTTCATCCTGAATTCATGGCTTGTCCCAAATCCAGGGATTTCATCCTGAATTCATGGCTCATCCCAAGTCCAGGGTTCATTCTGAATCCAGGGTTCATCCTGAATTCAGGGCTCGTCCCGAATTCAGGGCTCATCCCAAATCCAGGGCTCGTCCCAAACCCAGGGCCTGTCCTGGCCCGGTGATGGAGCAGAGGGGACAGAGGGACAGGGCTGGGCTCCAGGGCTCCAGTTCTGTTCTGTCCCCTCACTCTCCCGTTTCCCTCTCCTGACAGGATGTTGGGAAGGGTTCAGAGGGAGGGGACGGGTGGAGCAGGGGTGCGGGCAGAGGCACCTCTGAGCTGAACGGGGACAGAGGGGAGCAGAGCCCCGGGGGCACAGCGCAGGCTGCCATGAGCCCGAGGGGCCGCCCGGGCCGCATCCAGCCCTTCCCTCCCGCTGGATGTTTACAAATCTCTCCTGAGAAGTGCCTAATGACATAATCCGCAAATCCAAACTCATCCCCGGCTCTCGGGGCCGCGGGCAGCCCCTCGGGGAGGAGCAGGACGCGCTGGGTGCGGGGAGCTGCCGCCCCGCAGAGCCGGGCGCACGCTGAGCTCTGTAATACCCCCACAATGCGGCCGCGGGCTAAGCTGCGCTTTATCGGCGGAGATTAGCGGAATTCCGCATTGTGCCACCGGGGTGCGGCCGTGCAGGAGCCGCTCAGGGATCTAATCTGACATGAAACTCCAGCACACCTCCGGCAGGAAAGTTCCCCCCAGGTGCTCTGCCCAGCCAGGGCCGGGAGATCTCCGCATTCCCTCCCAGCCCCTCCCAGCAGGCTCCCATTAGAAGACATCGAATCTCTTTGTAGGAACTTTCCATGATTAAATTACCTGTCTGTTTTCATTAGGGGCGTTTCCAGCAGGCTGACTCAGGATGGAGTTCCTGATGCCAGGAAAAGCAGCTGAATAAGTCCGTGGGTGAGGGCGCTGATTCCCCACCCCGGACCCTGCACCCATCCACTCCTGCAGAGCTGCAGCTTCTCACTCCCCACGGCTGCAGGATGGGGCCCAGAGCACTTTGGGGTTCCATTTCCACGTGGAAAGAGCCAGGGAGGCCATGGAGGGGCTCCTGGGAGGATTCCCAGGGCCAGGAGCAGCAGGCACTGCCTGAAGTTGATTATTTTTGTGATGGTAGGAAAGTGAAACCCTGGGCAGGCGTGATACTCCTGGTCCTGCATCCTCTGGCACCCACAGCAACCTCTGAGAGGGGAGAATCCACAGCTGGAACTGCAAATTATTACCACAGAAGTTTCTAAGAGCCCCTCAGGCCCTCTGTGAATTTCTGGGGGTGAGGCACCCCCAGACTCGCTGCTGACATCTGGACTGGACCCATTTCCAGGTCATTACCAAACCCAGAGGAGTGTGGGGGCTCTGAGGGTCATTCAGCCAGTCCACCCCACACCTGGGGTCTGAATTTGCCAGTGCAGGTGTACCAGGGCCCCAGCAGGATCCCTCGCCATGTCCCCCCCATCCATGGGAGAAGCCCAGCCCCGGAAAACCTTCCCTGCATGCTGCCCCTGCAGGCGGGAACACCAGGAATGGGACCCGGGAAATCTCCCTCTTGGAATTCAAGTGAAACGCTAATCCCATTAAGTATCTCTCCTTTGAATCATAGATGTGTCCGTGAGAAAGTTAATGACAAACCTTACATGCACGTTCAATTCAAATCAGCACATCCAATTAACTTCATTACCTGCAGGCTCCCTCATCTCCCAGCCTCTTTCTCTGCTGTCACATTTTCTTTATGCATTTCTCCCAAATGAGGACGGGATGGATCTGTCACGGTGGGCACCACCTTTGTCTCTGCCCCAAAGCCTCGATGGATGGGCTCCCTGCTGGAACTCACGGTCGGGAGAGGTGGCTGGGAGCAAAGCAGCTCCTGGAGACCAGCTCTGGTCCCCGAGGGAGGAGGAAATCCATCCCTTCCCAAATTACACTGTCCAACTAAACATTAAACACCCTCACTGATCACTGCTGGGCTTGCCCTTGCAAAACCCCGGGGAGAAAGTCTGCACCAATCTGGATTTCAGGTCCCTGGCACTTTGGTGGGACCATCCCAAAGTGATGTCTTTGGGATATCCCAAATATCATCCCAAACCGCCCCAGCTCCCCCTGCCCTCCAGGAGGGCCCCACAGGTCCCCTCTCACTGGGGTTAAATTGCTCTCAACTCAGACAACTCCTCCCTGCCAGGGCCTGCAGCCCCTGCTGGAGGTGCAGCTGGGCACCCCTGGGTGCTGGGGCTGATCCCTTGGGACAGGGGAGCAGGAATGGGGGCAGCTCGGGGCAGGGGGAGGCAGGGGGGCTCCAGCCCCTGCTCAGCCCCCCTGCCCCCCGTCACTGATGGATCCCAGGGCTCAGTGAATCCAGCGCTGGTGTCAGGAACGTCTCTGGGGATCCATTTCACACCCACCTGTGCTTCCCTTCCTTTCAGTTTGGGAGATGTTGGCTCGGCCTTCAAAGGCACAGCCCGGGCAGCTGCAGCTCCCCAGAGCAGCCGGGAGGCAGAGGAGGTGCTGGGGGGCACCGAGAGCCCCCCGGGGCTGGCAGGGGCTCTGGGGGGAGCAGGGCTGAGCCTGCAGGGCTGCACCCACACACTGCTGGTGACGCAGCAAACAAACCAACAAACCAACAAACCAACAACAAACCCAAATTAACTCGCGCCTCCCGCGTCCCCAGCACCAGGGGTGGGTGGCTGCTCCTCCAGGGAAGGTTTCCTGCCTGTGACAAGTGGCTGCAGCCTGCCCAGGCTAAAACAGAGATCTGAACACTCCATCTGAGCATTTCTGAGGGCGAGCTCGCCTCCAGGGAAGGCCAGCGAGGTTTTGAAGCACAAAACAAACTAAAAACCGCAGTTCAACTCTGTTAAAGCTCAAAGCACACCCAACAGGCTGTTGCACCAAATAAATTCTGGATGTCCCATCCCTGGAGGTGCCCAGGGAAGGGTTGGACAGGGTTTGGAGCAGCCTGGGGCAGTGGGAGGGGTCCCTGCCCATGGAACAAGATGAATTTGAAGGTTCTTCCTTAACAGCCCAAACCATTCTGTGAGCCCGTGACCTGGCTCACTGTGGACACCCAGCTGCCACACCAAAGGCAAGGAGCAGCTTTGGGGTGCACCCACAGTGCTGGATCTGCAGGAGAAGAGATTCCATGGAAGCTTCTTCCATGAGCACAGATCTTCCCGTTCCCTTGAGGATCCCTTGCTGCCTTCCTGCGGGGTTCTGGAGGGGAAGCAGCCGACTGCTGGGGTGCAGCAGCAGCTCAGACACCCTGACAGCACAAACCCTGAAGAGAAATTACCACTGGAGAGGTTCTTTCCTTCTCCAGGCCTTTATTTCCTTCTCCCACCCTTCTCCCTCCAGCCTGGTGCAGAGCTGATGGTGCAGGGTGAGGCAGGGGGGATGGCACCGAGGCACCATGCAGAGCCTAATCAGCAGCCCCATGTCTTTAATTTATTACTGCACGAGAGGCTCGTTTAGAACAAAGCTGCCAGTTCGGGAGATCATTCCCTGAAAAGACTTTTTATTTGAAAAGCTGTCAGCTCACACCTTGTCACAGCCCCTACTTGCAGCAGCAGAACTTTAATAACATGCCACCTCATGCAAATGAGCTGCTAATTAATTAAGTAGTATTCTTCCGGGGATGGATTCATTAAAATGAATTTGGGCTGGCGAGCTTGGATTGCTTTGGATGGTGCTTTAAATCAGCAGCATTGTCTTTTCCTGGAGGCCCAGCTCTCCCTCCCATCCAGGGGGAGGCTCCTTCCCATTTTGTGCCCCCAGGAAGGCTCTGCACACCCTGGTGCTGGAACCAACCCCTGCAAGGCACAGACCAGCCCTAAATCAGCTAAAACCAGCAGCGAGGTGTAGAAAATGATGCATGAGGGGCCTAAAAGGTTTTCTTCTGTAGTGCTGAGGAAATCCAGCTCAGGAGAGGGCTCAGTACAAAAGCAGGAGGTAAAGATTGTTAATCTGGGGGGCTCTGGGGATCAGGGAGTGCTGAGAGGGAGCAGCGCTGCTTTCTTTGGAGCACTTGTTGCAAGGAGACAATTGCTGGCGGTTCAGCAGCCTTGCACCTTCCAGCAGCATCAAATGCAACCCTGCAAAGCTGGGAACTCTCAGGGGCCTGGGGGTTTCCTGCCCAGAAGGAGGAGAGCTCAGGGCACAAACCCTGTCCTCTCTAATCTGTCCCCAGTGAGCAGGGACGTCCTTTCCCTCTGTTCAACAATTCCCTTCTCCCTTCACCCTCCTGTTTGATTTTTGAGGAGGTGCCTCGGTGCTTCTCCAGGCACTGGGAATCACGGCTAACAGCACTGCTCTGCTCCAGGCTTTACATCCTGCGAGGAAACCATCAAAGGGACGAGGCTTTGGCCTCCTGGAGGCAGAATGAGGTGGGTGTTGCTGTGCCACAGGCTCTGCACGCTGCTCTTCATCCTCTGCCCCAGCCCTGCTCCCCCTGCCCTGCGCAGCTCCTGCCCAGCTCCTGCCCTCCCAGCAGATGAAAGCACAGGCCAGGAGAGAGTGAGGCAGCTCCAGGAACAGGCACGGAGGGGATTTTATTCCTAAAGCACCCTGATCTCCACGGCCATGGCAGCCTTGAGTGGGGTCAGCTGGGGGAACACAGCCCAGGCTGCCCTCCAGCCCTCTGGGTGCCACAAACCTGCCTCGTTCCCTGCCTTTCCCCACTCTCTGCCTTCATTCTCCCCTTTTTCCCTGATTCAGAGCTGGGCTCGGTGTCAGCAGCAGCCAGGACACAAACCCAAACTCTGCAGCTCTGCCTGCAGGGCACCGACAGGGATGGAGGAGGAGTGAGAGGCATTTGGGGAGTGAAAAGCAGCCCAAGTGAAGCAAACAGGGCTGAGCCTCTGTGAGGGACAGCAAACAGCAGAGCAGGCCCAGGGCTGGCGTTTTCCTGTGTTATTCAGGGCCAGGGAGGCACCAGGCATCCGCTTGTCACAAACCATTTGCAGCTGGTGCCCGAAGCCCCCAGAACAGCCCTGAGTCTGTGTTATCTGTCCACACCTCACCTGTGCCCTTCCAGCTGAATAATCCCGCACGGCTCCGTGCCAGGCTCTGTCTCTCCCCTCCAACATCCTCCTCCAGCGCTGCATTTCACAGCTGAAGGGATTGGTCTTGCTTAGTTTGCTTTGTTGACCTTGAGTGGCCGTGTAAAATGGCATCAAAAGCCACTTAGACAAGATTGTCTAATGTGGAGTTCGCTCTAAACGAGCTCCAGTGAGTCGTGATTCTCCCCAAGGAGGAAAAAACTAAATGACTGTCAAAAATTGCCACACAAAAAATGCTGTTCCTCCAAAGCCAGGGCTTCCAGCTGATCAGGTGGGAGCCGCAGAGTTCCTCAGGAAATATTATTCTCTTTCCTTTTCGAAAACATCATGTAAGTAATATGTTTCAAATGGCTTCGATTTCCTGCCCAGCACCTCCCGGGAATGCTGGAACACGAGCCAAACCCTGAGCTGCCGAAGGCCAAAACCCAGGAGGAAATAAGGGAATCTAAATTTTATTGTCTTTGGGGTTTATGAACCTGTGGCTAAACCCTGCCTGGTGGTTCTGCTGTGCTCCAGGTCAGGCAGGGGTGCTCAGGTGAACAAGGGGGCCGAGCATATTTTTGGTTTCACTCGTGCAGGCAGAGCCAGTCGTGTGTGACTGATCAGATCCAACCTTGATCTAGGGGCAGAGGATGGGAGGAAATTACAGAGCTTAGCTCAGATCCCAGGAAATGAGGATGTCCCTCATCACTGCTGCACCCCAGGCCACTGCTGCACCCCAGGTCATTGCTGTCCCCCTCCCATGTCACTGCTGCACCCCAGGTCAATGCTGCTCCCCTCAGGTCACTGATGCCACTCCTGCTCCCCCAGGTCACTGCTGCCCCCCAGGTCACTGGTGGCCCCTCCATGTCACTGCTGCCCTCTGAGGTCACTGTTGTCCCCCCATGTCACTCCTGCCCCCTATATCACTGCTGCCACCCCATGTCACTGCTGCCCCCTATGTCACTGCTGCCCCCTCAGGCCTCTGCTGCCCCTCACGTCACTGTTCCCCAGATCACTTTTGCTCCCCTGAGATCACTGTTGCCCCCCATGTCACTCCTGCCTCCCCCGTGTCACTGCTGCTCCCCCAGGTCACTGCTGCCCCCAGGTTACTGCTGTCCCCCCTATGTCACTGCTCCCCTGGGTCACTTCCCCCCAGATCACTCCTGTCCCCTCAGCTCTGCCCCACATCCCTCAGCTCTGCCCCACATCCCTCAGTTCTGCCCCACATCCCTCAGCTCTGCCCCACATCCCTCAGTTCTGCAGCCCACCTGGGCTGTGGCAATCTCAGCACAGGGACAGGTTCTGTTTGGGGCTGCTGCATCATCCCTGGGCACGCAGGAGCTGCAGCAAATGCGTCTCCTGCACCAGGCAGGACCAACAGGGCTGGCTGGGGCCCAGGGACATTTGCTGGTACATTCCCTGTCCTGGAAGCATTAAAGGCTCCTGATGGGAGGCTCTACAACATAAATCCGTGGGGCTGAATCTCTCCCTCCCTGCTCATTCATGCCTCAATCTCCATCAGACAGAGGCTGGAGGCTGCTGGTGTGTGAGGAAAGCTCCTCCTGCCCCTCTGAGCTGCTTCCCCAGTGCTATTCTGGGGCAGATCAGGGATAAAAATAAAAATAAAAAGCAAAATCTCTTCCATCTCCGCACTGTAACTCCCTAAGCCTTTGGCACATTCCCTTTCCAGCAGAATTAATCAGCAGATAAGCAGATGAACTGGCTCTGAATAATCTGTGTATGCAACACATGGAACGCTGCTCAGCACGGCCTGGAACGTGCTGGGATTGGCTGGGCTGGGCTCAGAGCACACGTCTGTCCCTGTCCCTCTGTCCCTGTCCCTCTGTCCCTGGGACTGGCTGGGCTGGGCTCAGAGCACACGTCTGTCCCTGTCCCTCTGTCCCTGTCCCTCTGTCCCTCTGTTCCTCTGTCCCTCTGTCCCTCTGTCCCTGTCCCTCTGTCCCTCTGTCCCTGTCCCTCTGTCCCTGCCCATCCCTGCCCCAGGAGGACTGGAGCTGCAGCTCACACCCTGCCAGCACACCCTGCCCTGCTCTGCACGGGGCAGGATCCAATTGCTGGCCCTCAAATGCCCAAATTCAGAGTTTAATTCCAAATTCAGCTGGGGAAGGAGGCATCGGCAGGAGCTCGGGGCTCTGTAACTCCACCAGGCAGGGCTCAGGGCTGGGTTTAACATTTAACACTGAAATTCCTGCAGAGCAGCCACAGCCCCGGCCTACCCCTGTCACAGCCCCGACCTGTCCCTGTCACAGCCCCGGCCTATCCCCTGTCACAGCCCCGGCCTGTCCCCTGTCACAGCCCCGGCCTGTCCCCTGTCACAGCCCTGGCCTGTCCCCTGTCACAGCCCCGGCCTGTCCCCTGTCACAGCCCTGGCCTGTCCCTGTCACAGCCCCGGCCTGTCCCCTGTCACAGCCCCGGCCTGTCCCCTGTCACAGCCCTGGCCTGTCCCCTGTCACAGCCCCGGCCTGTCCCTGTCCAGTGGACACAGGGTTTCCCTCTTCACCCCACTCTCATGGAAAACACGTCACAAAGAGGGGAGGGGATGTGCCCAAGGCCCTCCTGTGTGCTGTCCTTGGTGGCAATCACAGGGACACCTCACTGATGCCACAGCACTTCGTTGGTGGCCACGGGTGCCACTGGCACAGGGACACAAGGACAGATGGAGCAACAACACAGGGTGACCCAGACAAACACACCAGAGATGTCACCAGAGATCACAGAATCATAGAATTTCTAGGTTGGAAGAAACCTTCAACATCATCGAGTCCAACCCAGCCCCAACACTTTAACCAGACCACAGCACCCGAGTGCTGCATCCAGTCTTTTTCTAAAGATGTCACCAGAGATGATGTCACCAGAGATGTCACCAGAGATGTCACCAGAGATGTCACCAGAGATGTCACCAGACATGTCAGACACCCCCAGACTGGGAGGAGGGAGGGGAAAAGGGGCTGTGGCTGCAGGACTGGAGTTGAAATTGGGTTTGGAGCACACCAGCAGCTCAGTCTGAGCACCCTGGCCCAGCAGGACACAGCAGCCTCAGCCTGGCCCCATGCTGGAAGGTTCTGCTGCAGCTCCTGAGGAGGAGGAGGAGGAGGAAGAGCAGAGCTGTCAAACCCCACACAGGAGAGCCGGACACAGCTCTGCCCCAGCCCTGCTCTGTCCCCCAGCAGCCAGCACAGCTCATCCCTCCTCGTCCCCAAGCCAGCAGTGTGTGGGCTCAGGCTGGGTGCAGGGCTGCGAGGGACAGAGCTGCAGCACAGTCCTGCTCTCGCTGCCATAATTGACCTGTAGATAAACACACGGCTTCCGCCGTAATCCCCTGCAGCCTCGTGAACATCAGCCGCGCTAAATTTTTCATGTAATTAAGAGAAAAACCCTAATCCAGTGTAATTAGCTCCCTGATTGCCAACGTCAGGCGGCAGAGCGGTGTTTGAACAGCCATTCGGGTCTGGCTGGTTAGGCAAATACTGCGTGTGTGGTTCAGTAATTCAACACTGCAACAACTCCCCCTGTGCTTCCCCAAACAGCTCTGAGTGCTTTCATGGCTGCCAGGGGCCCCAGCTCCCCCAAACTGCTGCTCCTCCGAGCTCCAGTTACATCCCCGAGGGGCTGGGCACCAAGCAAGGCCAGCAGGTCACCCAGAACCTGCTCTGTGCTGGTGTTGGAGGGGTGCCCCCACCCCATCCGCAGCCTGCGCTGATCACTCGGAGATTTTGGGGCAGCACCGCCCCTGCCCGCCTAAATTCAGCACCTGAGAGTCACAACTGAGACCTGGAACTGTCTCCTGGTGAGGGACGCTCAGCACCAACAGCACAGCCTGGCAGAGCTGGCGGCGACCACACCTCCGAGGGCTTTTATGGCACGGATCAGAATTTATCCCAGCTCTCCAAAATTCATCCGAGCCCTCCTCGTGGTTCGCAGGGATATTTTTCTCTTTCATTCATATACATGAAGGCAAAATTTTAAAGAGTGAAATGTTTGAATTTTGGGAAGGGGAAGCAGATGGGAGAGGAACAGAGAACGTGGATGTGTGTGCCAACAGGGAGGCAGAGAAACCAAGAAAGCACAGAGAGAAGACACCTTCACTTAACCATTTCATCCATCCCCAGCAGCAAGGAGCTGAGCTGCTGAAGCCACTGTCAAACATTTCTGTTTTCTTTCTAAAATTCACCTGTGACAAACCACAGACACCTCCAGCTCTCCATAGTCACACCTTCACCTTCAGACCTAACACCAGCCTCCTGAAACACGGCTCTGAAAGCGATATTATTGTGGGAGTATTTGTTGGAGAGTCTCAAGGAGCATTTTATTCCTCATCCTGGGCAGTGCCACAAAGGGTTTCTCTGCTTTTGGAGAAAGGTCTTGGCCTCTGTTTTGCCAGATTTGGTCGCTGCTGCTACAGAGGCTGAGGTTTTGTGCCTGGGAGGCTGCAGAGCCCCAGAACCAGCCCTGCTTTTGTGAGGAGCAAGCTCAGAACTGTCACACAGCCCCAGCCTGGCAGCCTGAACCCCTACAGAACGCTGATTTCCCTGCTGGGGCAGGTCAGAGCCAGCCCTGGGTGTTTGTGCAGCTCTGAATCAGTTCTGGCTCAGGCTTTGGGCTCAGGGCTCTGCTCCCAGCCCTGCTCCTCTGCCCCTCCTCATCCCTCTGTCCTCTCCTCATCCCTGTGTCCCTTCCTCATCCCTGTGCCCCTCTGTCCCCTCCTCATCCCTGTGTCCTTTCCTCATCCCTGTGCCCCCTGTGTCCCGTCCTCATCCCTGTGTCCCCTCCTCATCCCTCTGCCCCTTCCTCATCCCTGTGTCCCCTTTGTCACCTCCTCATTCCTGTGTCCCCTCCTCATCCCTGTGTCCCATCCTCACCCCTCCTCATCCTTCTGTCCCCTCCTCATCCCTCTGCCTCTTCCTCATCCCTGTGTCCCCTCTGTCCCCTCCTCATCCCTGTGCCCCAGGACAGACCAGCAGCCAGCAGAGCAGGCTGCTCCTTTATGGCAAAGCCAAGGAGAATTCTTTAGGCAAGAAATGAGTGAAAATTTATCAATTCAAAGCTCCTTTTAAAGAGAAGCCCCCGAGGAGAGCGAGCCCGGATGTTTGCCGGCCTGGCTAAGCCAGCTCCTGCCCCTGCCTGCCTTGGGACACAGCCTGTGCTCCGTGGGCAGCACTGGGGGAGAACCAGGCTGGGCCAGAGCCTCCTGCCCGCATGGCAGCGAGTCAAGATGGATTTCAGCAGCAGCAGCAGGGATCTGGCACAGTCTGGTGCGCTGCCATCGCTCCCTTTGCATGGAGACAGCGCTCCCAGCCAAAATCCAACCTCGTCCCTCCATGCCTGCAGAGGAGCTCCGAGCCCAGCCCCGGCTCCTGGGGCCGTGTTCCCTTCCCCAAGGCAATGCTGGAATTCCTCGCCTGCCTCCCCCTGGCTCTGGCTCAGGAGGTGAGGAGCTGCAGGCACAGCCCAAATTGCATTTCCAGCCCCTCAGGCTCTCCCCTTCCCTCTCTGAGCAGGGACAGGGACACCCTGGCTGCTGCATTCCGAGCAGGAGACCCCATTTGCACACTGGGGCTGTCAGAGGATGGAATTTTTGTCTCCCAGGAATTCCTGCAGCTTCCAGGCAGCTTTGGGGACATTCCTGCAGCCCACGCCCCCAGGATGAGTGCCTCTGACACCTGAGTCTGTGCTGGCTGCTCTGTGCTGTCTTTGCCTTTAACCCAGCACAAATTCCTCTCTGCATCTCCCGTGCCTGCCCAAATCCTAGGATGAGCTGTGAGGTGAGGAAAGGAGCTGGAGGCAGCTCTGTGGGGGCTGGATGCTTTTTTTCCCCTTTTTTGCCCATTTCAGGTCCATCGATGCCCCAGACTGGTCAGAGATCAGCCCCAGACTGGTCAGACTGGGACCTGGGACTGAGGCACACCCTGGGATGTGCAGCAGTGAATCAGAGGTTTCTGCTGCTGCCTCTCAGGTGACAAAGCTGCAGCAGAGCCACAGCCCAGCGAGCTGGGGGTGCTGCCAGCCTCTGTTTCACAGGGGATGGTGGAAGTGTCTCCGGGAATCTCGGGAGTCCTGGAATTCTCAGTAATGAGCGCTGGCAGGAGGTTTGCAGCCAGTCAGGGAGAGGTGTCAGGGGTGCTGAAAGGGGCACAGGGAGGTGCTGGGAGGAAAGGGAGCTGCTCAGTCACCTCCAGACAGCTCTGAGGTGACCTCAGGGACACCAGCGGGGCCTGAGGCTCCCCTTTGCCATCCCCTGCCCCCAGGAGCTGCAGTCCCAACAAGGGGAGTTGTTTGAATGGCTCTCACTGAACAGAGACCAGGTATCAAATGTTCCAAAAGCTTTTAAAAGCAGGGCTATAAACTGAGCCAAGGCTCAGAACTGATATGGAAAGTTTCCTTCCAGGACAGATTTTCCCAGTGAGGAAGAGCTGGCAGCCACAGCAGCCCCTGTGCACGAGGGCACTGCTCAATGTCAGAGCAGCTCAGCTCCCTCTTGCCTTTCTCTGCCCGTTGCTCCAGAACCAGCACAGCCCCTCTCACACCCACACATCTGCAGAGTGAACCTGCGAATGATTCCAGGCCTCGTGCTTTGTCACCGCCGTGATTTATTGGTTGTGTCATGGTTTGCACTCAGCTGTGAAGAAATCTTGCCGTGACCTCAAACCACGAGACTCCAATTTTCCTGGTGGTGGAGGCCACTGGCCCGGCCAGCCCAACCCGCCGGGTATTTCCCTGTCTCTTGGTGCAGTTTGTGCTTCCAGGGCCTGGCTGGGAGCCGGGTCCTGCTCTGAGCACCTGGAGCTCTGTGGTTTGTGCCTCCACCAAAGGGCTGCGGCAGCCGCCAAAGCCTCGGCTCCCGAGAGGGTCTGTGCCTTGAAAACGTGTTCCAAAGCAGCTTCAAACCCTCCGGTTTTTCATTATTAATACGACTCCTTTCATCAGAGTCCACTCATCTTTTTGCTTTCTGTTTCTGCCTCTACCCTTTCATTGTTTCCCCGGTGCTTCCATGGGAATGGCACCGAGACCCCGACCCGGCGCCCGCTCCCTTCCAGCAGCAGGAATTTATTCCATCAAAACTTCCTCCTCCATCCAGGGTTTGTTGCAGGGTTTTTTTCCTCCCTTCGTTTTAATTCCATCTGTATTTAATCCCAGACAAACACAAACAACAATCTCAGCTCCCTAAGGCCATCACTTTCTAAATCAGTTACAGCCAACTCCAATTAGCAGGCAGGCAACACGAGCAGCTCCGTGCGCTCCTGGATCCTTGGGAAGGAGCCAGCCCAGAAGGTCCTTCTCCCCAGACTGTCCCTTTTTTCCTTCTGAAGGACTGGCACCATCATTAGAGTCACAGGCTCTGCAAGATGAAACGCCCTCCCCTTTGCTTCTGCCGCCGCGGGGATGATGTTCCACGGCCTCATTAATGCTGTTTGTGCCTCTGTGCTCCAACACCTGAGTCTACCTGCAGGCTTTGATTTATAAGAGGATCCCAAAGGCTCTACAAGTGCTGAAGAGAGACTTTATCGGTCACTTTAGCTTCCCTCTTAGCCTGCACTTGAAACTGCTCCTTAACAGCCTCTCTGAGGCGGGCTGAGGAGAGGCAGCAATGCCAGGAACAAACCTGGCCCTTCTCAGGCAATGAGAGGATCCCTCAGAGAGAGCCAGGGGAAACCTCTCCCTTCTCAGGGCATGAGAGGAGCCCTCAGAGACTCCCTGGGGAAGCCTCTCCCTTCTCAGGGCATGAGAGGATCCCTCAGTGAAAACCTGGGGAAACCTCTCCCTTCTCAGGGCATGAGAGGATCCCTCAG
>VWYN01023884.1:28840-46563 GCA_013400075.1 Hippolais icterina
TGCTCCTCTTTGGGGACACTCCACCTTAACCCAGGCACACAAAGAGCCTCAGCAGTTGCTCAGCAAGGGAAACCTTTTTTTTGACCATTCCAGCTGGCAGCTCCTGCAGGTTCCGTGGTTAAAGGTGCTGCAGAGGTGTCCGAAGGTGCCCTGTGGGGTTTTTATTCAAATGGTGTCACCAGAGCTGTGGTGATGACTCTGTGAGCTCACAGAGCCCTCAGCAGAGCAGGTTTGGGCTCCAAAGGGTGGGAACACAGAGGGAAGTGTCTGCACCTCACCTGGTGATGCCTCCCTGCTCCCACCACCAACAGCAACACCAAACTCCCTGTTCCACATCCCACTCATCTGCTCGTGTGGAGCAGCCAGCCTGAGGGACACCTCGTGGGGTAGGGACAGGAGGTAAAACTTGTTCTGCTTCTCTGCTAAAACCCAGCACAGCCAGCCCATGCATTAAAAATATCAGCTCCTCGCAGCCCAAACCACAGCTATTTAACAGTCCAGTTGGCAATTCCAGCAGAGCATTATAGCTCCAGCGCTCCCAGGCCCCTCAGTTAAGGTGGAGTTGAAATCCCACAGATGCCCCTGGATGCTCCAGGTCTCACCCCAAACCCTCGGATCCGTGGGTGGGGTGTGGAGCTGAACCCACCCCTGAATTTAACATTTCAAACCTCGTCTTGACCCAGCAGCACGAAGTCCCCAGCACCGAGCAGCACCACCAGGAGAAGGAAAAAATGGAAAATCCAAATGCAAGGAGGCCCAGAAATAAGGAGGGAGGGACCAATGAATATTTTTACTTTGTTATCCTTACGGGGTGTGAGTTGGGAGAAAGTTCCCAGAGGGCACAGGAAACTTCTGCCAGCTCCACTTTCCTTGCAGAAACCCCGGGCAGGCTGACAGAGCCTCCAGATTAAGCAGGGATTTGCTCATTCTGGGATTTTGCTGTAATCCAAACCACAATTCCCTGATAAGCTGTTACCACATTTGTGAGCCGACGTGTCCCAGATGCTCGGGCTGCCAGGAGAGCCCACAGACCAATTCCTGCTGGGAACAGTGCCCAATTCCCAGCCCTGCCAGACTCCCTTGGGTGAGCAGAGCCAGCAGGAAGGGCCAGGTGAGAACACCCCAGCCCTGGGGTGAGTGTCTGTCCCACAGCACTTGAGCAATATTGATGTGCCCAGCACGTGGGGACCACAGAATCACAGAATCACAGAATCACAGACTCACAGAATCACAGAATTTCTAGGTTGGAAGAGATCTCCAAGATCATCGAGTCCAACCCAGCCCCAGCACAGGGGCTGCAAAGCTAGCAAGCTCTGCTTTTCTAAAAATCACTTCTTATACTTGGATTTCAACTCCTTTAAAGTTTTGGCATCCAATCCCCTTTAAAAACCTCCTTCGCCATAGCGGCGCTCACATAAAAAGCCACTTTTATTTTTGGGGAAATGCATCCCCAAAAGGCATTTCCAGCTGCGCCCAGGGCTTGGGAGAGCAGAGTGGGGCAGGCCCTGTGAGCACAGACCCCGAGCCTTGTCCTTGCACAGGCAGGGAGCAGAGGAGCCGAGAGCACGGGTGTGAGGAGCACGGGGCACAGGAGGAGCCTCCTGGGCACTGACATCCAGATCCACCTGCAGAGAACTGAGGTGGACTAACACTGAGTCAAAACATGCAAAAATCAGTGGGAGGGATTATTTTCCAGCACTGAGGGGAAATGGAGTTTGTTGTGCAGACAGGAGCAAGGGAAAACTGGACCCTCTCCTCTCCTCTCCTCTCCTCTCCTCTCTCCTCTCCCCGCTGTGGTTTGGAGCTCCCCTGAGCCTGCCCAGATTTGCCACCCCTGATGTCCCACCCCAGCAGAATTGTCCCCAGCACCTCAGGGCTGCCCAATCCCCCTGTGCTCTGTCCCCACCCGGCTCTCCCTGCACTCAGCCCTTGCTCAGCGCCTCTTTCCTTTCCCTTCCAAGAGCAAGAGCCTGAGGAAAACACAAACCTCGCCTCAAACAAAGGCTGAACATGCCTTGAAACAATTATTGCCCATCCTGCGGGAGGAGGAGGGCTGGCAAAAAGATTATTTTGGGAGATTAGGTCTGGAGTGACTGACAAACTGATATGCAACAGCGTTTGTTTTTAATCTGAAACAGGTTTGGGATAGAATTGAGGGGAGAAAAAAACAAAACTGCAGCCACCCACGGCCAAGAGCTGCGGGGAGGCAGGGGAGCTGCAGCCAGCAATACCAACGTGCTGTCAGACACCCTGTGCCTCACAGGACACACGTCCCTGTCCCCAGCCCAGCCTGGAATGTGCCCTCCCTCCCTCCTGGGGCAGGGACAGACCCACAGGAGAGGTTGTGCTGCTCCCAGGGCATCGCCCACAGACCCCCAGAGCCCCCCAGGTCACAGGGCTGGGCTTGAGCCTTGCAGTGGGGCTGCTGGAAGGTGATTTTTGCACTGGGACACTCCACCAAAGTCAAAACGTTTCCAGTTATCATTGAGTTTTCAGTATTTTTTGGGTGTTTTTGGGGAGGTGTCAGAGGCTGCACCCCATGGGCACAGCCCCAGCCCAGGGATTTCCTGGGCTCCCACCCCTGAATCCCACCAATAAAAACACCAGCAGATGAGCAGGCACACACCAGCTGGGGAGGAGCGGGGGAATTAAATTAATCCCTTCATTATCAACCTGACCCCCGGAAAAATCTGAAGGAATGGCTGGGAAGGTTCAGAGCACTAAAGCCACTCGCTAAAGCCACCACTAAAGCCACCCACTAAAGCCACCCCCTAAAGCCACCCACTAAAGCCACCAGCTCAGCTCCCCCAGCATCTGCCAGCACAGCCGGGCTGGGCTCTGCTCCCCCGGCCCCAGCTGGCCCCGGGCTGCAGGGCCAGGCAGGGCCACCAGTGAGGCCAGGCTGTGTCCCCTGGCAGTGCCACCAGTGAGGTGACAGGCAGTGTCACAGTGAGGCCAGGCAGGGCCACCAGTGAGGGCAGGGCCACCAGTGAGGCTGGGCAGTGTCACCAGTGAGGGCAGGCAGTGTCACCAGTGAGACTGGGCAGTGTCACACTGAGGCCAGGCTGTGTCACACTGAGGCCAGGCAGTGTCCCCTGGCAGTGCCCCGGGGCACAGAGCTGGGGACAGCCAGGCTGGAGGGGAAAGGGACATGGAAAGGCAAAGCCTCGCAGTGCTGGCACAGCTTTTACAGCAGGGACACTTTGTAAATCACTTTCTTTACATCCTGAGCACAAACCAGCCCAGCAGCAGGATCTGTGCTTTTCCTGGGCACCTGGTTGGGTTGTTTGTTTTTTTTTTTCTTTTTTCTTACCCATTTCTCACTCTTTTTGGAAGAAATTCAGTGTTTTTCCTTTCACAGACCCAGCTCAGAGTCTGTCAGTGCTGACTGAGGTAACGCTGGGGGCCTGGGGAGAGATTTAAATATTAGGGCAGCTTTGGATAAGCAGGGATGGGAAGGGGAAAGGTGGTGAGGATGAACCCCTGGGGGATTTTGGGGAGGAAAGATCAGCCATCAATGCAACTCCAGTGGAGAACCCAAAGTGCCAAATTCACAGGAGAGAGCTCAGCAAACAGCCCCAAACGTGGATCCCACAGAGAGGGGAAGCTCCAAGCTCTGCCACGCTCCAAACCTGCCCAAACCTTCCCTCAAAGCTGCCAAATCCTTTCAGAGACACAGCCATGCCCGCCCCAGATTTTTAATAAAGATTTTAAATAAAGATTTTTAATAAAGATTTGAAGAAGTTTTTTTGAAAAAAAAAACCCCAAATCCAGCCCAAAGAGACCTGAAGGCAGCGCCATGCACAGGATCCTCGGTGATTTCCTGTGTGCAGCACCAGGGCCACCAACAGTGCCACCAGTGTCACCTGCGGTGGGGCAGGGGACGGGCAGCATTCCGGGGCCAGATGCCACAGGGCAGAATAAAACCAGGCTCGCAGAGTGGAGGATTTCTGTCCCTGCAATCCAATCCCCTCTGCTGAGCTGCTGCCAAGAGCCCTCCCGGCCCTGCTGCCACGGAGAGGCTGCTGCCAGCAGATCCCCTGGAAAAGTTTGGGAGGGAGGGAAAAAAGGGGGAAAAAAATCACCTCTCCTTTTTGAGGTTAAATTCTCCAATTTAATTTGTTTTGAGGAATAACAACCAGGGAGCCAAAGGCAAGGAGCACTGGCCCCCAGCCCATCTCCAGCACCGTCCTGGTGGTCCTGGGTGGGATGGAAGTGGCAGCAACACCTGGGGAGGGGGGATTAGCACGGGGGTGCTCCCAGCACGGACAGGCAGCTGAAAGCAGATTTATCTGCTGGATAATAAAGGCAAAAGATTCTCAAAAGGGACGAGTTTCGAGCCAAATCGCCAGGCTCCTGCACTTCTGTCTTTAATCCCTCTCGAAACTGTCAGCGTTAGACGGGGGTAAGGGGGAGGCTTGGGGGGCACCTTCACCCAAAAAGCAGCAGAGCAGCCGCGGCTGGAGCTCCTGAGGCAGCCGAGAGCTGCAGAGGTGCCCGCGAGGCACAAAGAGGGGATTAAGGCTGAAAGGCTGCGGCCAGGCTGGGAGGCTGCTATGGATGGGGAGAGCGCAGGGGAAACACTCCTGGATGGCTGAGAAGGAGCTGCAGCCGCCATCGGGGTGAGGGGAGGGAGGGCAGGGGGCCAGGACAGCCCCGGGAAGGGTCAGGCCAGGTACAGGAGGGCAGCTCCTCCCTGCTGCCTGTGCAGGACCCGGCCCCAGCCTCCTCTTCCTCCTTGGAGAGGGGAGAACGCGGGGCTGGAGCTGCCAGAGGGGCACAGACACATCAGGGCAGTGTGGAGGGTTTGTTCACCCACCAGGGAACAGCCTGGGGTGGAGGGGACCTCAAATCTCATCTCGTTCCGTGCCCAGGGACAACTTCCACTGTCCCAGGGTGCTCCAAGCCCTGTCCAGCCTGGTCTGGGCACTGCCAGGGATCCAGGGGCACCCACAGCTCCTCTGGGCACCCTGTGCTAGAGCCTCACACCCTCCAAGAGAAGGATTTATTCCCAATATCCCAGCTAACCCTGATCCAGGGGCAGTCCCAGCTGCTTTGGGCACCCTGTGCCAGGGCCTCACACTCTCCCAGGGAAGGATTTATTCCCAATATTTCATCTAAACCTGATCTCGGAGCAGCCCCAGCTCCTCTGGGCACCCTGTGCCAGGGCCTCACACTCTCCCAGGGAAGGATTCTCCCAATATTCCATCTAAACCTGATCCAGGGGCACCCACAGCTGCTCTGGGCACCCTGTGCCAGGGCCTCACACCCTCCCAAGGAAGGATTTCTCCCAATATCCCATCTAACCCTGCTCCCTTTCAGGCTGAAGCCGTTGCTGTCTGAGCCTGGAAGCTCCAGCAGAGCACAGAGCGTCCCTGCCGTGCTGTGCCAGCCCAGCCCTCATCATCACAGCCTCCTCATCCTCACAGGCACCGGGCAAGGCTTTCCCTGCCCCGGGGAGCCGGGGATGCTGCAGGGATCGGTGGGGTTTGACAAAGCCCAGCTGGTGCCCCAGCCATGGCAGAGTGCCAGCAGGTTTTGGGGACAGGGACACTGCCCTGGCTGGGAACAGCACCAGGAGCTGTGACTCGTTTGTCACCAGAGCAGCCACCAGACCTTGAGGACTCCTGGCAAGCGCTGAGCAGGGTCAGATCCAGAGCGGTGACCCCAAAGGAGGAGCTTTGGCCTTGCCCACAGCAGCCCCCGGGAGGATCCTGCTCCTCCTGAGGTGCTCCCGATCTGCATTCACTGCAGGCACCGCTGCTCCCCGGCAGGAATCAAAGCCTCATTGATATGTGAATTATGAATGAAACCTTCAGCTTTTAAACTTTTAACCTGCGCGTTTCTAAGAAAGTCTTAATTTAGCCGGAGACGCGGCAGGAAAGAACAATGGTTCAGGGGAAGGCGCTGGAGTTTCGGGGCTTTTAAAACGCACGCTGGTTTCAGAGGAATATTTCACTTGCTGAGCCATTCCCGGGGGCGAAAGGAAACCCTGATCCGCACGCTGGTTTCAGAGGAATATTTCACTTGCTGAGCCATTCCCGGGGGCGAAAGGAAACCCTGATCCGCACTGACCACAGCTGAGGACTGAAATCTGTGTTCCCTGAGCCCGCGGATTGACACCGACACCATCCCTGCTCCCCTCCCCGCCAGGTTTCGGATTTCCAGGCGTGCTTTGGTGCTGAGCAAAGCCCGAACATCACCCCGAACGTGTTTGTGAATTTATCCGCGACCCGCGGTGCTGCGGGCTGGGGCCAGGAGAAAGCTCCGGGAAGCAGCAGAGCGGAATTCAGGGGATTCGCTGGACAGGGGTCAGGTCACACCAAAGAAAATCAAGATGGGTCAGGCTGCTGAAAAGAGCCCTCATTAGAAGAATAAACTGTATAATGAGGAGGATGGAGGGGCTCTGCCAGGGCTGTGCAGGGGCTGTCGAGGCTTTTAAACCCTCCCCAGCTCCCGCTCCGCTGGAGCTCACCCAAGCCTCGCCTCGCTGACCAGGGCTCAAGGAGGTTTTGTTGATTTTCCAGACAACCTCGGGCACATCGCTGCCACCAGAGCTGGCACGGAGCTGGGGCTGAGCAGAGCCAGGAGCAAAGCGAGCCAGGGAATCCGGGCTGCTGCCCTGCCAGGGAGCATTGCCCAGGAGAAGGAACCAGAATTCCCGGCTGGGAACGGCCTGAGGAGAAAACCCAAAGTGTGCAAACCCCAAACACGGCCGAACAACACAGAGGTGTCACAGGAAGGACAGGGCACAGAATGATTTGGGATAGAAGGGACCTCAAAACTCATCCCATCCCACCCCTGCCGTGGCAGGGACACCTTCCCCTGTCCCAGGCTGCTCCAAGCCTGGCCTGGGACCCTTCCAGAGATCCAGGGGCAGCCACAGCTTCTAAAAAAAAGTCTGAAATCATCGTGTGAGTCCTCCCGTTCCAAGCCCTGAGGGCAGGACCTGTTAGAGGTTGGGCTGGAGCAGAGCTGAGCACAAAAAGCAGCTCAGGAAGGCTGGAGAGGAGCAAACTGGGGCTTGCCCACCTCTGCTGCTGCTGCTCAGGGGGAGGAGGCAGAACTGGGGCAGAGGAGGCGATGGCGCCCTTGGGAGTGCAGGGATTACACACCATGAGCCAGCAAAGCTCCTCGCTTTCAAAGGAAGGGGAAAAAAAAAGCTTTAAAAAACCTAAAAATCAATCAGCCACAAATTATAAATAAAAGAGATGAAAGTTAAGAGTGAAACGAAGCAAAGCCCCAGGTGGCCTCTGCCTGGGGCACTCCTGCTAATTTTAGTTCCTCAGCTCTTCCCGGAGCCGTCTGGGTCTGTGACTGCACAGTTTTAGAGCATTTACTGCAGCTCCCAAAAATGTTCCAGGCTGGGATGGTCCAGCCTGGCTGGGGAGGGGAAGGGGAAGGTGAGGAAGGGGCCTGTGGATCCCAGCCCTGCAGTGACAAACCCAGGGGGCCCTGGGGTGGCCCAAGAGCCGGCTGCTGTGAGCCCAGCCCAGCCCCTCCCCAAACCGCGGGGATTTGGGATCATCCCAGGGTGGATGTGCCCATCCCTGCCCCGCTTCCAGCCCTGCGGCCCCTCCTGCTCACCCCTCTGCTGGGATTCCCTCCCACAGAGCCCCCCACGGTGTGCAGGGGCTGACAGAGCAGCCACAGCCCCTTCCTCAGACCCCACAGCCCCTGCCCCAGAACACACAGCCCCTTCCCCAGCCCGTCCTGCTCCCCCTGCCTGAACCAGGCTGGCTCTGGAGTGTTGGGAAGCAGCTGGACCTTGGCAGCCCCCACAATCACACAGAATCCCAGAACCACAGAGTCACACAGAATCCCAGAATAACAGAATAGCAGAATCCCAAAATCACAGAATCTCAGAATCCCAGAATTTCACAGAATCCCTGGGTTGGAAGAGACCTCCAGGATCATTGAGTCCAACCCAACATCAACTAAACCCAGTGGCACCCAGGCTGTTCTTAAACACATCCAGGCGTGGTGACTCCACCACCTCCCCAGGTCAGACCATTCCAATTCTTTATCACCCTTTCTGTAAAAAACTTTTCCCTGATATCCAGCCTGTATTTCCTTGGTGCAGCTTGAGGCTGTGTCCCCTTGCCTGGAGAAAGAGCCCAAGCCCAGCTGAGCACAGCCACCCTTCATTCCACCACGGAGGGAAAGGGCAGCAGCCTCCCTGCCAGCAGCCTGGATTTAAATACCCAATGAAGGAATAAATCTGGGAGCTGCAGACATTTACTGCGTCCTTACTCACACAGAGCCTTTGTGGGGGCGGGAGGGGTGCCCAGCACCTGCTCGGGGCCAGGAGCGGGGAATGGATGAGGCAGCATCCCATGAAACGAGCCCCTACCTGCCAGGGGGTGCTGAGCCCTCCCAGCCTCCACATCCACCCCCAGGACTCGGCAGGGCCGTGATGAGACACAGAACTCGTCAGCAAGGACCTGGCAAGATGCAGAACTCTACCAAAAACCTGACCAGATGCAGAACTTTATCAGCAAGGACCTGACCAGATGCAGAACTCTATCAAAAAGGACCTGACCAGATGCAGAACTCTATCAGCAAGGACCTGCTTAGATGCAGAACTCTACCAACAAAGACCTGGCGAAATGCAGAACTCTATCAAAAGCCTGACCAGATGCAGAACTTTATCAACAAGGACCTGTTTAGATGCAGAACTCATCAGCAAGGCCCTTCCCCGGGGCAGGGGGAGCCAGCAGCGCCCTGGGGGGACAGAGATGGATGGGGCCGTTTTGCCCCTGTGTGGCACTTTGGGGTTTTCCTTCTCTGCTTTAAATCCCCCCCAGGCAGCGCGGCAGAGGGTGGAGCCATGGCTCAGCCCAGGCACAGGCAGGGCTGAAGGGCTGCGCTGAAACAGGGAGTGCGAGGATGAAGATCCCAAAAGGACAATCCTACAACAGCTCAGAGCATCCCAGAGTGTCCTACAACATCCTACAACATCCCACAGCATCCTACACCATCCTAGAGCATCTCAGAGCATCCTACAACATCCCAGAGCATCCTACAACATCCTAGAGCATCCTAGAGCATCCTACAACATCCTAGAGCATCCCAGAGCATCCAAGAGCATCCTACAACATCCTACAACATCCCAGAGCATCCTACACCATCCTATAACATCCCAGAGCATCCTACAGCATCCCAGAGCATCCTACAATATCCTACCACATCCCACAGCATCCCACAACATCATACAGCATCCCAGAGCATCCCACAGCACCCCACAGCCCCCACAGCATCCCGGCCATCATTTGGATGGCAGCTTTACCTCCCCCACCCCCAGGCACAGCCAAACCCCTCCTGCCCTTTCCCCGCCCCTCTGCTCCCCCTCCTCCCCCTCGATACCAAAGGTCGGGTTTGAAATTCAGGGGTCAGGAGGAAGAAGAGGAGCGGGGTCAGGGGTGAGGGAAGTGCACGGGGGAGGAATTTCACCTCACCAAGGGTTTGCTCCATGAACCAGCAGCTGCAGAGCTCCTGCCAGGAGTGAGGAGCTGAGCTGGGCCAGGGCAGTGCAGGGAGGATTTGTGGGGACAGAGAGGAGCTGTCCTGGCCCCCCACCCCACAGCCACAGCTCCTCCCTCTTGAAGCTTTTTCCCTTTTTTTTTATTTTGCCTTATCTCAAGCTTCTCAAGATGCCAGAAAAAACCCCCAAAACAAACAAACAAACAACAACAACAAAAAACCCAAACAAAACAACCCAAACCCACCGGAATGCCAACCCCCGGAGCACAGCTCCAGCAGAAATGGAGCAAGAGGAAATTAAAGACGTGCTTGACACATCTGGAGCCCCCAGGTTCCACCTGCAGAGCCCAGCGAGGCAGGGAAGGTCCTGCAGGTTCCCCCCCAGTGCCCGCTCAGGGGAGGGAGTTTGGCCCCTGCTGCCTTTTCCCGAGCAGGGGAGAGGGAACAAATCCACCATCCCACCACGCTGGTGTCACCACTGTCCCCAGCACGGCAGCCTTGGGGGTTTTCCCTTTGATTTACATTATGGCTGCTCTCTCTATCTGTGACACCTCCATCAGCTCTCCCCTCCCAAACTGCTCCACAGCCAGGCCTGGCACTGCGGGGAGCCCCGGGAGGATCCCTGCCTGCCCCAGGGTTTCACACTGGGAGGCACAAACAATTCCTGTGCTCGGGAGGGGCGGGATGCATCCCAAAAATCCCACCCAGCATCCCAACCAACCCACGGGGTGGGTAAAGAGAGCAGAGGGGCAGGTGTGAGCTGGAAGATCCCCTCAGGAGCACAGGGACATGGCGGCTGCCCCACGTGGAGATCCCCATCTCCATCCCTGAGGCTGGCAGCCCCATTCCCCACTCCCAGGGGAGATCTCCTTCCACGCAGGAAATGCAGCTGCAGTTGGGAAATGTGCTGCGAGAGCAAAAAAAAAAAAAAGGAGAAGCTGTTTTCATGTAAATGCCCCTAATAATAAAAGTGAATATGAAGAAAGCAACACATCCAAACAAGAAATAGTACATTTGTGCTGGAGAAGCAAAAATGATTCTAAAAAAGAGAGCTTTATCAACAATTTCCAGAAGGCATCGGCTGCTCTTTAATGCTCCTCGAGGAGCAGCAGCTCCTGCTGGACCTGGGCTGCCTGGTGCCTCTGATCACTGGCAGAACAAGCCAGGCACACTTGAAAAACATGAAACTTGTTTGTTTTCTCAAGCTAACGCTGAGCTGCCTTTCTCTCCCCAAACCTGGTGCTGTTTGTCCTGTTCCTGCTGCATTTCCCTGGCAATCCCAGGAATTCTGGGGCTGCTGGAATAACCCGAATCCCAGCCCCACACCCTGGCACGGCCAAATCCCCTAAAACCCCGAATTTGGCAGCCAAAATCTGTCTTGGTGGGGCTGGACAGGGCAAACCCCGAATTTGGCAGCCAAACTCTGCCTGGGGGGGGCTGGACAGAGCAAACCCCGAATTTGGCAGCCAAACTCTGTCTTGGTGGGGCTGGACAGGGCAAACCCCAAATTTGGCAGCCAAACTCTGCCTTGGTGAGGTTGGACAGGGCAAACCCCAAATTTGGCAGCCAAACTCTGCCTGGGGGGGGCTGGACAGGGCAAACCCCAAATTTGGCAGCCAAACTCTGCCTGGGGGGGGCTGGACAGGGCAAACCCCGAATTTGGCAGCCAAACTCTGCCTCACAGCCCGGCCACAGCTCCTGGCTGCAGCCACAGCTCTGCTGATGTGGAGCACCTCGATTCACCCCCGTGCCTCCCCCTCACCCTTTTCCCTTTTCTCTTTACTCTCAGCAGCCCAAGGGACTCTGGCTCTTTCCGGGGCCCTGTGCCCGCCATCCTCTCCAAGTGACAAATGCAGATCAGCTCCAAGCTGGTGGCAGTGACCAATTTATGGGTGACGCTGCTCTCAATGAGCTGGCAGGGACAGAGGGACTGAGGCAGGACCAACAATTCCCACCTCCAGCCTGGTGGCTCCCAGCTCTCCGGGGTGCTCAGGCTGCTTTGCCTAAGGCCTGCAGGCAGGTTGATGAGATTAAAGCCCTGCACACAATAAATAATTTAGCAGCCAACCACAAAAAAAACCCCCACAAACCCTTCCCGTGCTGTATAGAGCGAGGCTGTACGAATTGTACATTCATTTTAAATGCACATCACTCTCATGTACATGGATCTGTTTGATGCAGAGCCGTGTAACCGAGCGGGGGGAACAACAGGAGAGGGGCAGGGCACGGAGACAGGGCCTGGCGGGACAATTGATGGCAAAGCCTCTTGCTAATTAATGCAGCCTCTTGCTAATTAATGCAGCCTTCCCATGCTGCTGCCTGTGCTCCCCACAATGCACCCCTGCCCAAGGAATCACAATTCTAAAACTAAAGGAGTGATGGTTCCTTCACCATCATCCCCTAATCATGCCTAAAACTAGAGGAGTTATGGTTCCTCCACCATTATCCCCTAATCATTCCTAGAACTAAAGGAGTGATGGTTCCTCCACCCAGAACCCACAGCCCCTGCCCTTCATCCCCTGATCATTCCTATCCCTAAAGAAATGATGGTTCCTCCACCATCATCCCCTGCTCCCAGCAGGCTCCCCAGTATGAACTGGGAGTGACTGGGAGCCTCTCCCTCAGCTCAGGAGCGAACCCCATGGGAATGACAGGTCATTCCCATGTCACTGCTTTGGGTCACACCCCGGGCACTGCTCAGGTCCAGGGTTTTGTTGTTTTGTTTTTTTTTTTNCTAAAGAAATGATGGTTCCTCCATCATCCCCTAATAATTCCTAACCCTAAAGGAGTGATGGTTCCCCCACCATTATCCCCTAATCATTCCTAGAACTAAAGGAGTGATGGTTCCTCCACCCAGAACCCACAGCCCCTGCCCTTCATCCCCTGATCATTCCTATCCCTAAAGAAATGATGGTTCCTCCACCATCATCCCCTGCTCCCAGCAGGCTCCCCAGTATGAACTGGGAGTGACTGGGAGCCTCTCCCTCAGCTCAGGAGCGAACCCCATGGGAATGACCTGTCATTTGGATCATGTCACTGCTTTGGGTCACACCCCGGGCACTGCTCAGGACCAGGGTTTTGTTGTTTTGTTTTTTTTTTTTGCCCAGGTCACAGCCAGGAAAGCCCACGGCCCTTCCACAGCTCCAGAGAATCCCGGTGCAAAATCCCCGGGAGCTCCGCACAGCGGGCAGGGCTCCCTCTCCCTCTCTCATTTCCAGGCTGGGAGCTCCCCGAAGGAAAGGCAGGTTCTGCCTGTCCAAACAGCTCGGCAGGGATGGGAAGAGGCTCATAAAGGGCCAGGGGAGGCGTGGAGCTCATGCATCATAGCGGGAGTGAAGGGCTGGTGCAGAGCCTGCCCAGCACGGCCATAAATAGTGAGCAGATGCTCCCAGGATGGATCCACCACCCCAAACCCTGCAGGGTTTTACAGCAAGAGGCACCAACGGGCTGTAAACTCCATCGGGGGATGGAGGGAATGGTAAAGGCAGCATCATCAGCCACCCAGGGAAAACCTCACAGCCAGCCCCACCTCAAACCGCTGCTCTCCCCTGGCATCTCACCCCATGACTGTCCCCAAATCCCAACCTTTTTGCAGCAGCAGCAGCTCCGGGGCTGTGGCAGCGCCCAGGACTCTCCCTGCACATTTCCCCGTCTCTCCCGGCACATTTGTGGTTTCCACATTTGTTTTTTCTGCCTCGAGGAGGCATTTAGAGAAGCAACATAGCCTGGGCTTCTCACAGTATTTCTTGCCACCCAGGGATTTGAGATCTTACAAATGGACCAAGACCTGTGTTATTTTGACCTCTGAGGATTTTAAAAGCCTGCAGGAAAATATGTTTATAGTAAAGAAAGCATGAACTCCCTGACTTGAGTAGAAAGGCAGGAGTCAGACACTGCCCTGCCCCCAAACCCAACAGCATCCAGAGCTGCAGCTCCTTCAGCTTCACACCCCAAGGGAAGCAGGGGCAGGCAGGAAAACTCACAGGAGCTCACAAAAAAGAGTTGGGAATTTCGTGATGTTTTTCACCAAGATCATTTCAAGTAGAAACTCATTATTGAACTCGATGAAAACGTCGTGGAACGGAGGAGGAATAACTTCTGCCTCACTTCGTGCTCATAAAGGAGATAATACCGCTGAAAGAAGGTGTGGGGATGAGTTATCTCTGAAATATGTTCAAGATAAAAACCTTGTTTGGATGGGGCGCTGAGCAGCCTGGTCTGGCTGAAGGTGTCCCTGCTCATTGCAGGACTGAACGGCCTGTGAAGGTCCCTTCCAAGCCATTCCATGATTTCAGAGGCAGGATGGATTCCGGGCAGGATGGATTCCATGGACAAAGCTGCTCAGCACTCGCAGCCTCCATTAACCCCACTCGATTTAGAGCTGAACCAAACGCAATCGCTGCCCTCCAAAATTTCCAGCTGATTTTTCAAGGTGCCTGAACCTGCATAAAACCCAGAGTCATCCCCGTCTCCCAAGCCAGGAAATGAGATTAAAGCAGCCTCCGAGCTCACCTGGCTCCATTTCACATCCCCAGCGTTTCCTGAACAGCTGCCCCTTCGCTCTCCAGCAGCTATAAAAATATCTGCCAACTTCTGGCTTTTTTTCCGACCTGACTTGCTCTGGCAGGCACCAGATAAGAGAGCCAGGGAGGAGATGGTGGGAGAAGAGAGGCCAATTCTGTGCCACTAAGGGGTGGCAGGGACATTCCTGAGTGCTCAGACCCTCGGTCTAGAGGCCCTTGGCAGCTCTGCCCCATCTCCAGCCCCAAGCACACCCCAGTGCTCTCCTCTGGCTTCCAGCACTTTCCCTATTCCCTTGCACAAATTCCAATTAATGAGATTCCAACTTCTGGCTATGAAAAATAATAAATGTGAGGGACCATGGGGCATTTTGGGGACCCATTTCTGTGGTTTGGCAGCACAGATGGAAGCAAAGGGGAATTACACTCTGAGGCTGGAAAATCCTTCTTTAGGGAGAAAACAAATCCCAGCTCCTCCTACCACAGCAGCAAGTTCAGTACTGAACAAATACCCTGTTATTTCACATCCTAGGGCAAAAATCGGAGCTTTTTCCTCAGACCTTTCAATTCAACAGCTTCTTCAGCCGAACAAGAACCATCTGCCCTCTCACACCTCTGCTGGGATGTGGGATCAGCGCTCCGAGGGTGATGGATTGACCACGGAGCCGCCAGAGCCCCTGACCTCCCAACCCACAGCTCAAACCAGGCAAATCCTTTGGAAGGCGCCTGCAAATGGACGATTTCCATCTGCTCAATAACATCCTGGTGTCCTCTTGGCTTCTCCACACGCTGATGCAACTGAGTTTTTCCTGAAGTGTGGCGGGATGCGCGTGCGGGGGCCGGAATGAGGGATAAATTACGGGGATGAGATAACCATCCACGGAATGAAGTCATCTGAGGACAGGTTCGGACATATATATTTCATTGTGAAAGACCTCCTTTATTCCCACTAATGGAACAAATTAAATCAGCCAGGCTGAATAAAACTCTCACGTCCCAAGACGTAACAACGCACTTAAAAGTTCTCCGCTCCTCTGGCGGCGCAACCCAATCACTCATGGCTGTCCCTCGGAAAAGAGGAGCTGGGGAGCAAGGACAGAGTTCAGGAATTCAGCAGGTGACAGCAGAGCGTTTCCTGTCATGAGGAGAACCCCAGCGCTGTGTATTTCTCTGTATTTCCCTGTGGATTCCCACAGACAGATCCTGAGCAGCTCTTTGGGTCTGACCTCACCCTCCAGCATGGATTCCATCCATGTCCCTTGGGGACAGTGTCACACCCAGGACAACGTGTGACACCCATCTTCCAGGAGAATTGGGGATGATTTCATTCTCACACTTTATCCTTCACCTCAGGGCACCTGAAACAACCACACCTGGGCCTTTGCCTGGGGCGCTGCAACACCTCCACATCTCCGAGCACACAAATTAAAACCTCATCACCAGCGCTGGGTGAAACCCAGGCACAACGTCACTGTTCCAGCTTTTCCCTCGCCTGTACCACCCAGGAGCATTCCCAGCTCGTGGGAAGGCAGGCAAGGCTGCAGGAACTGCATTTTTTCCTACAGCCAGCATAAACAGCGTGATGGAAAAATAATACCTAGATGGCGACTGGCAGACAGAGCAGAGACATTTATTTATTCTTGATCACAAACAATGTCCTGCATTGACAAGCTGAATGAAGGGCACTTCACTGATTTATTAGACCTAATAAGAAACAGACCTCTCGGGATGAAATACAAGATTGATTTTTAGTGGTGAGCCTTGCTGCCACGGCAGGCGCTGAGCTCGGGCTGATGAGATGGAACCAGGCGTGCACGGGGACACGGGGCTGACACAGCTCTGCCAGGGCAGGGGATAAAAGGGAGGATTGGCACGGGGAAGGGGAGATGGGATGGAAATGCTGCAAAAACAGCCCTGCACGCTGTGGGATTTTTCTCCCTGCAATCCTCCTCTCTCCCACTGCGGATCCCAAGAGCACCAAACCACTGGGAAGTTTAAAAGAAACTCTGGTGGAATTCCCGGGAAACCTCAGAGCCAGGCCCTTCCCATGGATCTGCCTTCCAGAGGAGCCCCTCTGAGCACAGCAAGTGCAATTTCCACATCAGCCTCAGCGCCTCCCAGGCACGCCACATTAGCTGAGTTCCGTGGATGCCGTTCTCCATCAGGAAAAAGACAACTAGCACAGCAGTGCTTAGCTTGAGGCCCTATTAATAGCAGTTCTAATTATATGGCTGCAAATTTAATTCATGGCAATGATTAGTGTCAAAATCAAAGGCATCACACATCAATATTGATAGAATTGTATGAAGCCCATAAACAGAACAAGCAAGCTGACACATCTCCCCCCAGCACTTAGTTGCTGTTAACTGTTGCATTAATGTCCCTTCTCATTTTGCTTGATGGAAATGGTTTTATTGGAGGAATCCACGATTCTGAATGGTTCTGTCTCCAACACGAGCCCCTTTGCCCTCCTTCCCACAGGCAGGAGGCTGAGGTGCTTTGGAAGGAGAGCAGGAGGAGAAATTCATCCCATGTACCTGTGCTTGAGCCAAAGGGCCACAGCATCAGCAGCATTTGCTTTTCACCCACTTTGAGGCAATTCCTGGGGAGCAGAACCAGCAGGAGCTGGGAATGTGGCAGGAGCAGTGAGGAGAAGAGCCAAAGGCAGGAGGGCACGGGTGAGATAACCCAGTGTTTCCAGTAAGGAATTCCCACTGGGGCAGCACAGGTAAATTTGGAAGATTTCGGAGCCACCTCCCTGACTTCCCTCCAGCTACACAAAAATGCCTTCCCTGAAAGCCCAGACGGAGCCAGCAGCTTGTTTCCAAAGGAAATGCACAGCTGTGGGCGAGGGAATAGGTGTGACAGAGCTTTCAGACATTAATGGTGTGGGTAGATGGGAGACGGAGGAGGACGTGAAGGAGATGGGGTGGAAAAGGCGTCTCCACAAATCCCTGGCACCGACAGAGGTGCTGAACATTTCCACCATCATTTCACAGAAGGGGAAGGAGAGATAAGGAGAGTCCTGGGCATCCTGAGCACCGGAGACATGTCTGGTTATCTTGGAACAGGCACGAAACCTGCAGACAACCTGTTAACTTCCCCCGGGTCTCGCCTCCTCTGCAGCCAGAGCCCCTCAGCTCGGCGCAGAGCTGCTTCCTACGCCTCACCTGGGCTCCCTCCGGCCGTGGAAAAGATAATCACACGTGTCAAACGAGGGAAAAATCTGCTAACGGTGTAGACAGAGCCGGGAGAGAGAGAACAGCAACATCCCCAGCCCCACACCGGGGAGGACGGGACCGTGATTGTTCCAGTTAATTACAGGGGGATGGATCCCACCAGCTGCAGGCTGCTCTGCTGTTAAATAAGGGCAGATGCCATGAAAACCTGACTGTGGTGAATGTCTGGAATGAATTCGCTTCAGGGATGGGCCAATTTTCACCCCGCAGATGAAGGATTGCAGGTGAAGGATTCCACAGCCCTCCCTCTGGACAGCAGAGTGAGAACAGATTAACTTTGCATCAAAAAGTGTTCGGTGTAGACCAGCACCAGGAATGAAACCCTGCTGGAGAGAGCCTGCTGCTTCTGTAATCCTTCATCATGCCTGGAACAAGGCCGTGAATACCTCGTGTGCAGGCACAGCCTCCTGGCTATGGCTGCCTCTGAACGAGGAGCCTCCCCTGCCCCAAACTCTGCACAGGCTGCATCCCTGGCTGCATC
>VWYN01023884.1:46697-66483 GCA_013400075.1 Hippolais icterina
CATCCCTGGCTGCATCCCTGGCTGCATCCCCAGCTCCCAGCTTGGCACGGGCGTTCAGGATGCACTGAGGGCTCCTCTGGCTTCCATTTAGCTAAGAAAAGCCCCGGCTCTCCCCTGTGCCACCGCACGGGAAGCAGGGAAGTGAAGGGCTCTGCTTTACAAGCTCTCTCTCCCCCACGTTCCAAATTGCCCCACTGACACTCGAGAGGCACCAGGGAGGCTCCTAATTTACTACTACTCAGCACTTGTAAAGTGCTGGATGAATATTAATGAACTGATGTAATTAAAATGATGCCGACATTCAAGTGTAGTATCTGCCTGTCCTTGTATCTTCCTGGATAGATGAGGAAGAAATTCCCTGCTGCTTAAGGACTCAAAAAATTAACAGCCTGCTGTTGATTACATTTGTTAACCCTTTCCCTGGCATGAAGGAGCAGGGGCTGTGTTTAACAGGTTCACCTACTGCTGTCGTTTAGAGCTGAGGTTAATTGGAAGGGTCTCAGCTTGCCAGGGCAGCAGCTCCAAGGCTGCTTTTGCTGGAGCTGGATCAGACCCACTGCTGAGCTGGCTCCCAGCTGCAGCTGCAGCTCCAAAGGCCAACGAGGGCTCTCACACTCCTCTGTTTTCACCCCAAGGCCACTTCCACACTTATTTTAAATAGAGAGCTCCTCGGAGAGTTCCCTTCCAACTCAGAATATTCTGTGATTTGTGAAGTGGGGAAATCCCAGCTGGACTTCAAAGGCCTAAAAGTCACTCAAGGTCAGGTTGGACAGGGCTTGGAGCAACCTGGGCTAGTGGGAGGTGTCCTTGCCCACGTCCCTTCCAACCCGAAACGTCCCTTCCAACCCGAAACGTTCTGTGACTCTCACCTGAGCCCTACCAAACCCCTCCTCAGTGTTTGTGATGAAGAGGACAAGGAATGTTCCAGGGCTGATCAATCATCCAGCAGAGGGGAGAGGCAGAGGGAAGCAGCAGGACCCTGCCCTGAGGCTTGGTTCCAAAAGCAGCCACATTAACCCATTCCTGTCTCTCCATGACCAAAATCCTGCCAGCACCAGCAGCTCCAAAGGCTTTGTAACTCACAGCCCTCTACACCAGTTGCAGCAGGACTGCTTGGAAACAAAACTGCTGCAAGATTTCCATCTGACCTCCTGTGGATCCTTTCCCAGGACCATCCTGCAGCAGCTTCAACTTCGCCTTTCCCAAAACTTGGCACTCCACAACAAACCACACTAACAACACTGGGAGCTGAGCTCTGCCTCTCCAGCCCCAGGCTGTGACCCAAACTCTGCCACTTCCACTCCTGCCTCACTCCCAGTTTCCACTGGGAAACACCTGTGAGACACATCAGCTGTGACGCACACCAGAACATCCCGAGAGAGACAAAACCCATCCCCTTGCTCTCCACAGCCACGGGCAAGGCTTACCTTCTTCACCCTGCCCGACTTGGTGCCCACGAAGACCACGCTGTAGCCGTTGTAGACGTAGGAAGCCACGGAGGTCATGCGGTCACGGCTGGAGGTGTAGAGCGTCACCCCGTCCACGGGCACCGAGCCCCCCAGGGGCTGGTTGATGTCGAGCCCACAGAAGTTGTCATCGATGGGGACTGGCTGGAAAGACAAGGTTTGGGGCAGCTGTGAGTGAAACAGAGCCCAGGGCAGCCCCACACACTCGGGGTGGTGTGGAGGGAGCTGGCAGTGCTGGCAGCCACCATTGTGCCACCCCCTGCCAGCTCCAGTCACCTTCCCCAGGGTTCTTGCAGCTTCCAGAGCCCCGGGTTGGGAGTGACAAAGACTCCCAGGAAGCTGCACACCTTTATTCTGCCCTAACACCACCCCTTCCCTCATTGCCATCACACTGTAGGATGAGAGCATGGATTAAAGCCGTAGAGAGCTCTGAATTTAGGGAAACTGAGGCACGGATGGACTGATCCTACTCTGCAAACTCATGTTCCATTGGGGCAGGGACCAATCCTGGCTCTTGAGGGCTCCCACAGCCAACACCCAGCCCATCCTTACCGCTTTGGTGCACTGCACATCCTTCCCCAGCAGCCAGTTGAGCTCCAGGTTGCCCTCGCCCTGGTAGCAGGACTGCAGGCGCTCCTTGATGTGGGCGTTGACGGTGCGGATGGGGAAGGCGCAGAGCGCGGAGTCGTCGGGGGGGTGGTGGTACTGCTTCTGCCCCTTGGAGAAGATGGCAAAGAGCACGTCCTCCTGCGCCGTGATGTTGAGGGCCCTGGCCAGCACCTCCCCCGGCTTGGACAGGTAGGCGGCCTGCAGCAGGCGGTACTCCGTGTCCCCCTTGACGCAGCCGAAGGGCAGGGACACGTACGAGTGGAACTTGGGGTCGTCCTTGCACAGGCGGACGATGCGGGAGGTGTAGAAGAGGTCGCTGGCGGAGTTGATGGAGACGCCCTCGGGGGTCTCCGGCTGCACCGTCAGAAAATAGACAAAGTTGCCGCTGGCGAAGCCGTAGATGTAAAAGATGTCGAAGTGCGAGACCAGGGCCAGCGTGTCCGAGGGGATTTTGATGAGGGACGAAACAAAGTCACTGTGGAGCTCGTAATCCAACATGGCCGACGACTCCGGGTCGCGGGGCAGCTTGCGGCTGGAGAGGGTGGGGAAATAATCCTGCTTGCCGTCCACCGCCGTGCCGATGAAGAGCTTCCCGTCCTCGCCCTCGGAGCGCACGATCACCCCGTACATGGTGCCCGTCTTGTTGACGCTGGAGAGGTAATGCTCCTTCTTGTGCGAGGGCTCCACCAGGATGAAGAGGTCGTCGAGGCGCAGCAGCTTGCAGACGCCCTGGTAGAGGCTGCCGCACGCCAGCAGCCGGTTCTCGGAGTAGTCGATGATGAGCAGCTTGTTGACGTTGTTGGTGAGCGTGAGGACCTCGCTGCATGGCTGCACGATGAGGGGCGGGTAGCAGGATTTGTTGTCCTCCTCGGGACCGGTTTTGTGAGCCACCAGGATGGTCAGGTTCCCCGAGAGCTTGTACACCCTGTTGATGGCCCCCACGTAGACGGCGCCCGTGCCCCGGTGCACCGTCAGGTGGTTGAACGTCCAGTCCCGGTTCTCCGAGTGGAAAGTGTTGAACGAGGCGTTGCTGGACACGTTCCGGGAGAGCGAGGCCAGGAAGAGGCAGAGCAGAGCCACTGAGCAGCCATCAGAGTCCAGCACCCGAGGCCAGTTCCTCCTCTGATCCATCCTGGGAAAGGCAAACTCCGCGTCCCCCGCGTGCGTCCTGAGCCCCGGCAACGTCCCTCACATGGTTCTGTGGAGAGAAGAACCACCCGGAGCAAAGGATTAGATCCCGTGTGCCCCGCAGATAAAATTCAAAGGAGGCTTTCTAATTACACAGTCCTTGAGATAAAGGGAGGATGTCTCCAAGCACAGCGAGAATTAAGCAAGCCCACAACTCACCGCAGAGCAGTTGGGGCTTGGTGCTTTGCCACTTGTTTCAGCCCCTGCATCTTAATTTGCGCTGGGGTTTGGCTGTTTGGAACTCGCTCTGCTCAGCCAGGGAGGGGAGAATCAGCTCCAGCCCAAGACAAAGCCTGCTGCTCACAGCCCCAGCCATCCATCTGCGATCTTGGCTGAAAGGATGTCTCCTGCAGGGTGTGTTGCTGGAAGCAGCAGAGGAAATGAGAGCTGTTCTTTACCTTTAAACCCTCTCCGATTTAATTTGGGAACCTGAGGAAGAAGCCTCGTGCAGGCAGGTTCATTGAGCACAAACACACTGAAGGTGTTGCCGTCTCCCCTCAGACCTCCCCGGAGCCAGAAGTGTCTCTCAAGCAGGTGCTTTTCAGGCAGGAAGTCCTTCACAAGTAATTTCCTGCCAAAAAGCAGCTGCCACCAATTTGGGAGCACACGATTAGATCGGCCACCAACCCCTGCCGGCAGGGGAGACACCGCGGGCCTTGGGGAGGCTGACCTGAAACAGAGGCTGGGCAAAACTAGAGAATAAAGTTGGTATTTACTAAGAGGTGTCCAGGATCCACCCTGGGCATTAGAGAAGCCCAAGCAAGGCTGCACCCAGGGTGGGATGAGAGTGGCTACAAAAATGGCTGAGCGGTCACGAGATTTTACAAGTTTGGGTCTATTTGCATATCGGGGTCCAATTACAGCCCCAGGCCGGGAGGTCCCGTCCTTGTCCCACCCTTCAGCCCATCGCTGTGTTCTTGGGCTGAAAGTTGTCCTTGGTCTGCCAGCAGAAATGGATTTTTTGTCTCACTGCTCCGCAGAGGGAGCTCAGTACAGCTCCGAATACCAGGCTACATCCCTGGGTAGCACAGAATCTGCAAATATAAAAGCTAAGGCATCAACACCACCGGTGCAGAGCAGCTTGCATGACCTGACCACAGAGGTGCCTGAGTGCAAGGATGCAGAAAACCACCACAAAGTTCTCCTTTATCCCAAATTATGCATTTGTGCTCCAGGCTGGGAAGGCAAAGGAGCTACTTCTGAGACACCCTCCCTCACCTCAGGGTCACCCCAGCCCCGGGCAGAGGCTGAGGATGAGGCACATTCTGCACCCATGGTGTCCCAGCGGGGCCAGGCCAGCCCTCACACTGCCCATGGCAACCCGGCCCCCTGCAGCTCTGATCTCTCTGCCCCGGGGGCCCTGATCCCCCTGTCCCTGCAGCTCTGATCCCCCTGTCCCTGCAGCTCTGATCCCTCTGCCCCTGCAGCTCTGATCCCCTGTCCCTGCAGCTCTGATCCCCCTGTCCCTGCAGCTCTGATCCCTCTGCCCCTGCAGCTCTGATCCCCTGTCCCTGCAGCTCTGATCCCCCTGTCCCTGCAGCTCTGATCCCTCTGCCCCTGCAGCTCTGATCCCCTGTCCCTGCAGCTCTGATCCCCCTGTCCCTGCAGCTCTGATCCCTCTGCCCCTGCAGCTCTGATCCCCTGTCCCTGCAGCTCTGATCCCCCTGTCCCTGCAGCTCTGATCCCTCTGTCCCTGCACCTCTGATCCCTCTGTCCCTGGAGCCCTGATCCCCCTGCCCCGGTGGCCACGGCCCTTCCCTCGCCCCCCATCTGACGGCTGCTGCTCCTGGTTCGGTTTATTTCAATTTAAAACAATTCCCAGCACTGCAAAGCCGCCCTGAGCTGGCGAGTGTCACCAGCAGCCGCTCTTTAGGCTTGTTCCTGCCGGGAGCCGGAGACGGCTGCTCCTGAGAGGTGACAAAGGAGCTCTGTCCCCGCGCTGCCATCTCCGTGTCGCTGACAGGAGACACGACAGGAGCGAGGCAGCGGTAATGGCTTTCTCATTCTGCTCAGGGAGACATTTCCCCAGCTGCCGCCCGCTCGCTGCCAGGCTCGGCGTTCCCACCTCGGGCTGCGGCAGTTTGTCTGTCCCGGGGAGGACACGGACCCTGCCACCCTCTCGGTGTTTTGGGGACAGTTGTGACACAGAGCAGCTGCTCCTGCTGCCTTCCCACACCCACAGCAGCACCAGGGACTCCCCGGCTCTTCGCACCACATTTCTGAGGGAACATCCCAACACCATTCCCTGGCCCAGAATCTTTCCCGGGGATCTGGGAGGGTCCTCTCCGTGCTGGTGACACGTGGTGGGCACTGACACCTGACCAGGGGACACAGGGGGCTCACAGCAGCTTTGCCTGGAACCCCACAGTGCCCCAAGCCCTGGGACACGGTCTGTGAAACCCTAAAATCTAAATTTCCAGAATTCCAGCCATGGTTCTCTGCAGGCTCCGGTTCAAGGGCAGCCCCAAAAGGCAGAGATCCCACAGGGGCCCTGCTGCAAATCCCTGCACACACAACTCCCCTGCTCAGCAGCTTCCAGCTCTTAAAAACTTGTTCCACTGCAGAGTGAGACCAGGGCAGTGCAGGCAGAAATGAACGCATTTAAATAACCAAACTTCACTCACACCCGGCTGTGTGGGACAGCAGCAGCTCTGCACTCGGAGCACAGCAGCTTCAGACCATTTTCAGCAAGGTTTCCGTCCCGAGGCAGCCCGAACCCAGCTGAGCTGTGCCCAGAGCTGTCCGTGTGACCCAGCCCCTCTGCCGAGCCTCACAGCCAGGGCTTTGCACGGCGTTTGTGAGCAGCCACTGCCAACAGCAAGAAAAGATCATCCAGGAAGGAGAATCTGCCTTTCAAACGTTCTCTGAACATGACAGACCATGGCCAGGAGCTGCCACTCTGCCCAGCCATCCCGGATCCGTGTCACCCCCGGGGCAGCTCCTGTCCCCAGGGACAGTGTGAGGGTGCAGGGCTGAGCAGAGCTCAGCAGTACAGACCCCGCTCCCCGTGAGGGCCGGCTGGATTTTGGGGAGAATTCTTGGCTCAGAGAGTGGGGAGAGGTCGGCAGAGGTTGCCAACTGTGGCTGCCACATCCCTGAAGTGTCCAAAACCGGGTTGGATGGGGTTTGGGACCCTGGGATGGCGGAAGGTGTCCCTGGATGAGCTTTAAGGTCCCTCCCACTCAAACCATCGCTGTGGAGGAGGCCAAACACCTGGGGAGTTAAACACCAGCAGAATGGGTGATTTTAACTCTGATCCTTAATACCATTTGATCATTAATTTTTCCTCCCCCTCTCTCTTTTTTTTTTTTTTTTTCTGAAGAGAGTTTTAAAATACAGCCTCAGAAGCAATCTGCAGCTATTAGTAACGCAAGGTGAAAGCAAGAGTAAATTCAGGCACACAATATAAACCCAAGCAGCTGAAAGGCCTCAATTAGGCTGAAAGGAGTTATCTGGTATTTAAATAATTATTAGATTGAAGGAATAATCACAGGTCTGAGCCGATTTTTTCCCCCACTGTCATCCTAATGGAGACTATAATATTATTATTCAAATGCCCATGATTCTCATTGAGGGGGGAAGAGAAAAGGGCTCATTTAATCTCCATGCGACAGGGCTTCGGGAGGCACCATTAGTCATTTCTCTCATTTCAGCTGTCACTCACTCACGGGCACCACAGTTTGTCATTAGTGGCATTTTGTGCAGACCAAAAAAAAAAAAAAAAAAAAAAAAAAAAAAAAAAAAAAAAAAAAAAAAACCCAAAAAAAAAAAAAAAAAAAAAAAAAAAAAAAAAGTGANAAAAAAAAAAAAAAAAGGAAAATTAAAGGCAAAAGAACGAGAGAATCTCATGTGGCAAATGACGGCTCAAAGGCACAATTCTGATGTCACCGGAGTGGCAGCTGTGTTTGCCTGGTGCTGACAGGGGCTTTTCTTTGGGCTGGGATGGTCTGGTGAGCAGTGATTTACACCCTGGGCCTCACCCCTCACCTCTGCTCCCTCAGCTCCTGTTCCCCGGGATATTCAACTCCCGGTGTGCCCTGGCACCTCCAGGACACAGCAAAGCGTCCCCGGTGCCTTCACTGAGCCCAGAACTGACCCCTCATCCTCACAGACACCCCCAAACTGACCCACAGACACCCCTAAACTGACCCCTCATCCTCAGACACCCCCAAACTGCCCAAAGGGACACCAGGCTGTCACACAGCCCCCAGCACTGCCCAAAGGGTCACCAGGCTGTCACACAGCCCCCAGCACTGCCCAAAGGGTCACCAGGGTGTCACAGCCCCCCAGGACTGCCCAAAGGGTCACCAGGGTGTCACAGCCCCCAGGACTGCCCAAAGGGTCACCAGGCTGCCACAGCCCCCCAGCACTGCCCAAAGGGTCACCAGGCTGTCACACAGCCCCCAGCACTGCCCAAAGGGTCACCAGGGTGTCACAGCCCCCCAGCAGTGCCCAAAGGGTCACCAGGAGGGCAGGCTGCATGTGATAAACCCAAAGGCAGAACAAACCCTCCGGAGCCACCTCAGCCTGAGCCTTTCCCCTTCTGTATCCAACAGGAATGAGGGGAAAAGCCCCGAGTTTGGCCATTTCTTGGCAGCAGGTGGGAACAGAGGTGCTGGACCCTCACCCCTCCTGCAGCACCTCGGGAATTTTCCTGTGAACCCTCTCCAAGCATTGATCTGCTGCAGTGACTGATCCCCGCTAGGAGTGACATTCAGGACACACTTGTCAGCTATGGAGGAAGACCTTGCGATAATTAATAGGCTTTGGGTTTAATTAGACAAGAAGTCAGAGCCAAACTGTCTGATGGAAGCGTCTCCAAGCCCTGGGATGTTTCCAGCATGGATCAGAGGTCTGGATGCTCCGTGCTGCCTCTTTGGCCAGGCCACTACAGCCAGAGGAGCCTCAGGCCACCAAATCCCCTCATGCAGAAACCTCCCTGCCCACCTACACTACCAAATTCCCCAGCAGGAACCTCCCTGCCCACCCTCATCCCCAAATTCCCCTTTTCCCAGGAGGAACCTCCCTGCCCACCTTCATCCCCAAATTCCCCCGTGCCTGGCAGGAACCTCCCTGCACACCCTCATCCCCAAATTCCCCAGCAGGAACCTCCCTGCCCACCCTCATCCCCAAATTCCCCCGTGCCTGGCAGGAACCTCCCTGCACACCCTCATCCCCAAATTCCCCAGCAGGAACCTCCCTGCCCACCCTCATCCCCAAATTCCCCTTTTCCCAGGAGGAACCTCCCTGCCCACCCTCATCCCCAAATTCCCCCAGCAGAAATCTCCCTGCCCATCCTCACCACCCCTCCTTGCTCTCAGGGTAAAGCCTCGGCACATCCATGCCAGGATTTCCCTGGCTGTCCTGAGCAGGGAGATTTGGCACTCCTCCCTCCAGACCCCAGCAGTGCCCACCAGCCAGACCCCGGCCAAGAGCCTGAGCCCAGGGGAAGTTTCTGGCAGCTTGGCGTGAATAATTGGAATTCTGTAACTTGGAGCCACGAGGACGGCTCCTACCACCCCTTCTTGGCCTTTTCTCTTTAATATTTTGACTCCAACAACAAAAAGAACAAGCTGTAAATCACCGGCGAGGAGCCTGGAGTCGGCTCCGAGGTTTCTCCAGAGGTTTCCCCGCAGGGATGACAAATAACGAGCTTTTCCTAAAACACAACCTGAACCCTTTGGGGTTTGGACCTTCCTGGCTCGCCCTGTCCCTGCTCTGTGCCAGCAGCCACCGCAGGGCCCGTGCCAGGAGCTGTGTCCCCCCTTCCCCAGAGCTGCTCATTCCCAGGGATGGCATTTCACAGCCTTGCAGCGCTCTGAGAAAGAGTTAAGAGGGCAAAACACAGCATTGTGATTATTGCTTCCTCCAGGCCCGGGACAAGGAAGAGGAGGGGAAGAACAGAGCCCAGCCACGAAAAGGCATTTCCCTGATAACAAACACCATCGCAGCAATTATGCACAAAAATTTGTCCAGAGCCCAGATATTTGTTTATACAACACACACTGTGCAAAGCTCTCCCCTCCACCTCCCTCCTGTGCACACACACCCCAACAGGCCCAGAGAAACAGAAAATGCAGCGAGGGCCCTGCTGGAGCTGTAATTTGGAGGACAAGGACACGGCGCATGTGATGCCACCCCCGGTGTTGTCCCAGATTTGCTGGACATGCCGGGACAAGTTGTGCTGCTCAGTCCCCATCCCCAGGGAGCTCTGAGCAGCCCCGCAGCTGCGGCTGTCACCCAGCTGTGCCTTACAGCTGGAGTCATTTAACCCAGCAACCCCACAGGGCTTCCACGGGAATCCATAACCCAGCGCGGACGCCTCGGTGGCAGAAATGAGACACCTTCTCCTTTCCCCGCGCTGACACTTGACACCTGCTCTCTGAGAAACCACAGCTGGCAGCCATGGAGCTGCGAGTGCGCTGCTGTGAAATGGCTCATAAATTACCTCGCTTGGAGAGGGGAGCTGGGGAAGGAGGACTCCATTCCCCCGGCAGTCCCCGAGGACGGGTTTGAGGCTGGTGACAGCCTGACGTGCCGGAGCGCGGAGCAGAACAGACCCTGATTTTCCAGGCTGCCTTGAAGTCTGACACCGAGGGGAAATTTAACACTTCTGAAGTTTCCTAGCTGGTTTGGTCAAGTTTTGGGGAGGCTCAGGTTCGGCCAAACCTGTGTAAACAGGTCACTGGCTTTGGATAACGTTGAAAGAACAAGAGTTGAAAGAGAGTTGTGAGTGTCTGACGCAGCCTCCTGCTGCAAGGCCCAGCTGTTATAACCATTCCAGCGCTGTTCCTCTAAAGAGTCCTCAAGGACCCCCAGAAACAGAACCCACAGCCCCTCCGGGCAATCCAGGTCAGTTTTATGTGCCTCACAAAGTGCTTTTCCTGGTTTCCTACCTGAGCCCTGATGGCCTGAGCCGTATCCACCTCTCCACCTGAGCACTGTTTGATTATTCATGGACTTTATTCCCACCAAAATGGAGTTTAATGGCTGCTGACCTTAGGTGCAAGCAGATTAAACGATGGAATGATTTGCCCAAGGCGAAGCAAAAGGTCCCGGTGGCGAGGCAGGGAGAGTTTTATCTCCCGAGCCTCAGCCCAGCACCATGTCCCCAGGTGACATCCAGCTGCAGTTTATTACGGGAGAATATTACAGAGCAGCACCAGAGGATCACAGAGCGGCCACCGAACTGCGGGAGGAAAATAAGCAGCAGCTTCTGCTGGCCTCGCTCCAAGCACACCACAGGCAAGTGAAGAACCCCAGCTCCAAATTAAATGGGTCCCCAGCCACTCCATTAAACAGGAATCCTGCAAGAGAGCAGCTTGGGCTGTGCCAGGCCCTCGCGGCGAGCCGCGCTCGCTGTCCCCGCGCTCCCTCCGGCAGCCAGATGTATTTACACAGTAGCCACAGCGCTGTTACCTAAGTAAACCAGGAAATGTTACATTTGTTCAGGTCGGGTTCTGAGGCGCTGAATCCCCCGCTGTGCAGCGCTGGGCCTGTCCCAGCCAGCGGGGCTGGGGTTGGGGGGAGCACGGCGCTGCCTGGGAGCACCTGGGGCACCTTTGGGGTGGTGGTGGTCCCTGCCACCCCAGAATGGGCACATTTGGGATGGTGGTGGTCCCTGCCACCCCAAAACGGGCATGTTTGGGGTGGTGGTGCTCCAGAATGGGCACATTTGGGGTGGTGGTGCTCCCTGCCACCCCAGAACGGGCACATTTGGAATGGTGGTGCTCCCAGAAGCACATTTGGGGTGGTGGTGCTCCCTGCCACCCCAGAATGGGCACATTTGGGGTGGTGGNTGGGCACATTTGGGATGGTGGTGCTCCAGAATGGGCACATTTGGAGTGGTGGTGGTCCCTGCCACCCCAGAACGAGCACGTTTGGGATGGTGGTGCTCCCAGATGGGCACATTTGGAGTGGTGGTGCTCCCTGCCACCCCAGAATGGGCACATTTGGGATGGTGGTGCTCCCAAACGGGCACATTTGGGGTGGTGGTGCTCCCTGCTGCCCCAGAACAATCTGATCTCCTGGGATTAGCACCAGGCCAAGCCTGCACACCCCCAGGCCACCCTGCTGCCCGTCCCTGCTGTGGCAGCGGTGCCACAGCCCCCAGCAGGGTGGGCAGGGCAGGAACTGCTCAGGGTGTTCATTCCTNTGGTGGTGGTCCCTGCCACCCCAGAACGAGCACGTTTGGGATGGTGGTGCTCCCAGATGGGCACATTTGGGATGGTGGTGCTCCCAAACGGGCACATTTGGGGTGGTGGTGCTCCGTGCCACCCCTGATCTCCTGGGATTAGCACCAGGCCACGCCTGCACACCCCCAGGCCACCCTGCTGCCCGTCCCTGCTGTGGCAGCGGTGCCACAGCCCCCAGCAGGGTGGGCAGGGCAGGAACTGCTCAGGGTGTTCATTCCTGCTCCCTGCCCAGCTCCAGCTCCCTGCTCCACCTTCCAGCCTCCACTCCCAGTGCCAGCATTCCCACACAAACACAGCAGGAATTATCTCCCGCTGTGGGGTCACGGGGATTTGGGAAGGCAGAACAGAACTGCAAAAGCCCTGAAACGAGCAGGAAGAGCACAGCAGACACATGATGGACTGAAGAACCCTTCAGGGCCCATCAGCCACCCCTGTCCTGCAGGGAGGGTGGGCTGGGAGCTGCAGCCACCACCAGCCTCAGCAGCCACACCAAGGAAACGCCTTTACCCCCCAAAGCCTCCTTGCAGGACTGGCTGCCCTTCCAAGGCATCCCTGGAGTGCTGGGTTCTGTTTATGACAGAGTTTTGAGGTGCTTGAGCCCTGGGAAGGGTGGGAGAGCTCCATCCCTGCCCCACCCAGCAGGAGCAGCGCCCACCGCGGGGACCAGCCAGGGTCTGGGGGCTCCCAGCTGCCCCCAGCCTCGTGTCCTGAGGTCCAGGTGAGGACCCCAAAGCCTGGAGCCGTCTCCCCTCTGTGCCACCGGCGGCTGAACGTCACCTCCTCTCCCAGAGTGTCGGGACATCAATGTCTGCTTGAGAAAGTGGCTCCTTCACACTCGTGTGCTCCCTGCTCCTCTGCCCTGCTTTTCAATTTCAGAGCTCTGGCAGATCTCTGATTAATTCAAGCCTGTTTAATAACCCTTCTGTTTAGATGAAACGAGCTGTCTTGTTTTCTTTATTTTTAACACTAACTCTCGTTTCTTTGCTAAGGATCTCTGTCATTTAAAAACTTCTCTCTCTCTCCAACCAAGCTGATAACAAGATGGAGAAAGCAGCTGCTGACGTCCACGTCTGACATCAGCCAGAAGGTCTGAGGCTAAAGAGGGGCTGGACACTTTGATGGATGAGATATCCCAAAAGCCTGAGGAAAATCAGGAACTCTACAAATCCCAGAGCAGGGCACAAACATTGTGGGGACAACGCCGGTGACACGAGAGGAGACTCAGGAGCTGCAGCACCCAAACTCCTCACCAAGGAAGGGTCTCTGTGTTTCTGCCTGTGGGGATGGAAAATATTCCATGAAACCCTCCAGAAGCTGCTGCTGCTCAGGCTGTGTCCCACACGGTGCCCCTGGCGTGGCAATCGATTGGCCATGGGCTGCTCCAGCTGCTCCCAGCCCTGGCACGGCACGCACGGCCTCTGCCTGCCCCTGCGGGTCCCAGAATCAGAAATTCTCATTTCTGTCCCCCAAGAAATGGGAAAATTCTGATTTCTGTCCCCCAAGAAGTGGGAAAATGTTGATTTCAGTATCCCCAAGAAGTGGGAAAATGCTGATTTCTGTCCCCCAATAAGTGGGAAAATTCTGATTTCTGTCCCCGTGTCACCTGCTCTGCCATGACATCTTCACCCTGCAGGGTCCTGAGGCACCGTGGCCACTGCCCAGCCCGGCCTTTTCCCTCCCAGCCCCTGCCCATCCCAGCCAGGGCCCACCAGGGGTGAGAGCCACACCGGGAATTCCAAGGGGAGCGAGCTGGAGCCTCTCAGCTGCCTCCTGCCTCCCTGGGTTTCAAAGCTGCACTTGTCTGGAGAGCAACTGAGTCACTTCCTTCCCAGTTCCAGCCTGCGGGACGGGCTCCAGCCATGCCCGGAAAACAATAAATCCTTCAAGGACGTGTGAGGCCATATTTCACAGGGATGCAGCCAGCCTGCCTGCCCCGGGAGCCCCGCAGCACCCTCGGATTCAGCCCTGCTCCAGGGACACGTCCCATCCCAGCTGGCCCCAAATCCCCAGGGCGCAGCTTTGGATGGAGCAGCTCGGGGATCAAAGCCACCCTGTCACCCCTGAGGGGACACATCACCAAGGTGGGACAAGAACTGACCTGGAATGTCCTGGATTCCATAAAACACGCACAGAGGATCCCACAGGGAGAGGAGCTACGGCTGAATTTGTGGCAGGAGACCTTTGGCAAGCCCAAGGACATGTCACATCTCCAAAAACACAACAAAACATCTTGAGAGAGCCAGTGCACCACTCCCAGCTGGCCCAGTTTTACAAATCCCCCCTTTACAACCACAAACTGCTCCTCCAGATCCCAAAACATTCCCACAAAGCTCAGAGATTGGAGAGGGGGCAAAGCCAAAACTCAACAATTGGAGCTCTCTCTGGCCCAAAACCTGTGGGAATTTCACCAAAAAAACCCAGCCAAAAGAACCAGAAAGATTGGTTTCTTTTCTTGGCCAAAAAGAACCTCCCAGATCTGAGGGAAAAAAGTGGTGATTTTGGAAAAATCCAGGAGCACTTGAGTGCTGCTCCCTTTGTCATTTTTGAAGCCAGAAGGGAAGACACACTGAGTTACATATATTAAAGATCACAAGACTTCTAAGCAAATGATCCCACATGGATGAGAACAAACTCAATGACAAGGAAATTAATATGAGATCCCCTTCAGTAACACGATGGCTAAAGCAGATAATCTGCCCAAGTGTCGCGTTTATAACGGGAATTTGCAGAGAATGAAGCAGGAATTCGCAGGGATGAAGAAATGAGCCAATATTCTGCTTCTTCTCATGTTAAAATTTGCAGTTTGGGATAAAAATAATGTTTTTTTAAAAAAAAATCTTGGGAGGAGAAGGAAATTAGGCTGAAATTGTTTGGTTTCCAATAGATCTTCGCAGCTCAGAGGGTGTGAGAGGGCTCTGCTGGGGCAGGTGAGCTGCCCAAAGCCCTGTGCCAGCAGCACTCACCCCCAGAGAGAGCATCCCTTTATTAAAAGACAATTAAATCTCATTTCAGTGACAGGACTGACACTGAGCTCATGGGTACAAATCCGTGAGAATGGTTAAAACCCAACACATTCAGAATTCCCACTCAGAGGTGAAAAATCCCCTCTGCAAAGTCACTGCAGTTCCACCCAACCTGTCCCTCCTGAGGTCAAACCTCCCGGTGACCCCGGGCTGGGCCAATTCTTATCTCTTTTTTTTCGATTTGTTTTGTTTTAAACCGAGTTATACAACCCCTTTGGAAGTGCTCACAAGAGCCTCAGCTTTTGTTTCTCTCCGGGAGTTTGTTCTGGCACTGCTGAGCTGAGCGGGGCACAAACCGCGGCCACCTCGGCTCCCGGGAATTCATCTGGTGGAACCGACGGCACCGACTTGTCCCTGTCACACAGAACGTGTCCCTGTCACACAGAACGTGTCCCTGTCACGCAGCCCCTGCCCTGAAAGGCAGAGTTACACAAGCTCTTGTAGCAGCACCTCATTATGGCCCCGGGGACAAGGCAGGGGCTGCTGCCTCTCTCTCTCTCCCCGTGAACTCGGCGAGCTTGGCCCGAGCCCCTCGGTTGCCATGAGATTTTTAAAGACAGTCTGGACCTGTCAGCACCGAGCAGGCTCTGAACACAATTCCTGCTCCAGGAGGCTCCTCAGCTGCCAGGGCAGCCAAGCACTCCAGGAGAGGGCCCGTCCTCGCTGCTGCTGAATTAACTCCTTGAGAGCTGCAAGGAAACGTCACAGCTGGGGCAGGGAGAGCCTGCTGTGCCCCTTCTCCTGCCACAGCATCTCTCAGCCAAGCAAATTCCTGGGGATGTTTTTCCATCTGGCCCTCCCAGCCCCAGTCTCACAACGGATGATGCCTCTGATGTTAAATTCATTTGGGAATGCGGAGGGGCAGACAGCAAAATCAGGAGGTTTGGGAGGTTTGAGGCAAACACAAAAGTTTTTCTCATTCCAAGGCGGACTTTGGAAAGTTCTTACTGTCAGTTTGCTTTCTCTGGGTTTAATTACAGGATGGTTTGGGTTGGGAGGGACCTGAAATCTCATCCAGCTCCACCCCCTGCCATGGGCAGGGACACCTTTCACCTGTCCCAGGTCACTCCAAGCCCCGTCCAGCCTGGCCTGGGACAACTCCAGGGAAGGGCCCTTTAAGGTCCTTTCCAACCCAAACCATTCCACAGTTCAACGTTTTAACTTCAGTGCAGATTTCAGACCTGTGAGATGCCATATTTTACCCATAAGAATAATTGAGGCAGTTTGGAGACCTCCAGGCACGCTCCCTTTTCCTCCCCACCTCTTCACACTTCCATTAAAAATCAAAAGGAAATTCGCAGGCTATTTTTTCTTTTTTTTGGTTCAAATAACATTCCAGGCTGTGACATAAGCCAGCAAAGACAGGAAATATGACCATGAGGGCAGAGCTCCATCCTCTGCTCCTGTCACTGCCACTTTTTGGGGACTTGGCAAATGACTGAGTAGAGGAGACAGCCGGCGTGTTTTATGGAGTTGAACTGTAACATCCCTGTTCCGCAGCCAGCTCCCTGCTCCCCTGCTCTGACACCGATAAATCTGCCCAGCCACGGGAACAAAGCTCCTCACACCAGCTGGCCACACGTGAGCCCCTCGTGTCTGGCTACCTGGGCAAGCACCCAGCGCCTGGGCTCTGCCGTGTGTGAATGTTCCCTGAGAAGTGGGGAAATGCTGATTTTGGTATCCCCAAAAAATGGGAAAATGTTGATTTCAGTATCCCCAAGAAATGATAAAATTCTGATTTCTGGCCCTCAAGAAATGGGAAAATTCTGATTTCTGTACCCCAAATAATGGGAAAATTCTGATTTCTGTTCCCCAAATAATGGGAAAATGCTTATTTCAGTATCCCCAAGAAATGGGAAAATTCTGATTTCTGTTCCCCAAATAATGGGAAAATGCTTATTTCAGTATCCCCAAGAAATGGGGAAATTCTGATTTCTGTCCCCCAAGAAATGATAAAATTCTGATTTCTGTCCCCCAAGAAATGGGAAAATTCTGATTTCAGTCCCCGAAGAAATGATAAAATGCTGATTTCAGTCCCCCAATAAGTGGGAAAATGCAGATTTCTTACCCTCACCTGAGGGTTCAACCCTGCCACCAACACCCTCATATTCACCACAGCTTTCCCGGCTGTCAATTCCCAGAATCTCAGCCTCCCATTCCGAGGGGGAAATCACCACTTCGGGCTCAAAGGAAAACCCAGCCAAGGCAAACCCCGGGAGCCCAGAACTCTCCACGCAAACCCAAACAACTCAAAGCGCTGTCCAAGTATTAACCCTCAAAAGCTCGGAGCACAAACTCACTTGTCGGAAGCTCATTCCCGGGTGAACAAACCAAAGCAGGGAGACTCAGGAACTCCTGGAAAACACCTCCAGGGTTGTGCCCAGTGCCCTCCAGCAGGAGCAGCGCGCACAGCGGGGACGGCCGCGGGCTCCGGCCCGGTGACAGCACCGCCACGGGGGAAGGGCTGCACATCAATCTCCCTGGCAGGGATCCGTTCCCGGGCTGGCCGAGCCTGGAAATGACAGGAGGAACTTCTTCCACGCTGACTCAGGCGGTGACGGCGGCTGCGGGGCCGCGCTGGCCGCGCTTCCTCCCCGGCGCTGCCCCGCAGCTTTCCTGTTTTCCTGCGCCTTCCCCAGACACGGAGATGGGGCTCAGAGAGTGGCGCTGCAGGGGTTAAACTGCTGGGGTGTCGGAGCCGCGCAGGAGCCGGGAGGGAAATGAAATCTTCGCTCAGCCTGCACCGGCCGGGAGCGGCTCTGCGGGCACTGCCGCCGTCCTTCAGCGGGAAAATGGGACTGGATTTGCCTGTGCGTGCCCCAAGGGCTTCCCCGCACGGCCCAGCATTCCCACTGCTGATCCCGCGTGCGAGGGGAGCCCAGGGCGGGTGGGAGCTGCTGCCCCAGCCCTGCAGAGCCCTGCCAGCCCTGCAGAGCCCTGCCAGCCCTGCAGAGCCCTGCCAGCCCTGGAGAGCCCTGCCAGCCCTGCAGAGCCCTGCCAGCCCTTCCAGGTCACACAGCGGGGCAGAGGCTGCGCCCGCACCCGGCCCTCCCCGCCTGCGCCCCCTGCTCAGCGCACTCGTTACTCACAGGGATTATTCCTGGGGTGGGTTCCCGCACAGAGCAGCACCCGCCTGTGCTCCCCCGGCACCCGGCTGGGCTGTGACACCGGGACGGTGTCGGTGACACCCCCAGGGAGAGCCCAGGGTGCTGACCCAGCACCCACTGCCCGTGCCTGGGGCGGCCAGGCCGGACCCGGCCCTTCCTGTCGAGCTCCAGCCGTGAGACACCGGGCTTGTGTTCCAGCCCTGAGCCCCAGGGACCCCCCAGGGACCCCCAGGAGCCCCAGGGACCCCCAGGGAGCCCCACAGAGCCCCCGGCTCCCAGCACAGCCCCGGGGCAGCGCGGGGAAGCCCCGGGGAGGCAGCAGAAGCAGCAGCGGGAGGAGGAGGAGGAGAGGTGAGAGGTGAGAGGTCAGGGCAATATTTACTCAGACGTCACCTTTCACTTTTATGAAGTGGGGAAACGGCGCTGGAACAGGAAAAGGGCCGCGAGGGACGTTCCTGGAGGGGAAGCTGCTGTCACAGCACGGAGCCAGCCCTGGAGAGCCAGGGCCTGGCTGGGACAGGACCCTCCAACCCCACACGGGGATGGGATCCCGGGATCCATCTGGGAATGCTGGACAGGCAGGAGCTCTGCAGAGCCTCCCCGGGGCTCCAGGAGGTGCCCATGGCACAGCGGGGTCACACCTGAGATTTTTTGGGAATTCAGGTGAGACGGAGCAGGGTGAGCACGAGGTCAGCTGGGTGACAGAACTGCCCCAGGGGAAGCTCTTGGGAGAACCTTCTCCTTCAGCAGGAGGGGAGATGGAGCTGGGAGTGCCCCTGGCACGGAGCTGGGCAGGGCCAGGCGAGGAGGGGCAGCCGGCCGGGCACAGCAGAGCCCTGGCAGGGCTCCCCCCGGGGCTCACTCTCCCCGTGCCTTCAGAGATCATCTGGATTTTTTTTATAACGTGACTCTGATGCCTTTTATCTCCAGCTCTGAATGCAATTTTAGCCCAGGCAAAGCAGGATTAAATTTTCATAGTAGGATACATTTATCTCGCTTTTCACTCCCCGCATTTCCCCCTCCCAGGTCGATTCCAGCCGAGCAGGAGCTGCGATTGGAGGGAGGAACGCGAGATGGGCTCTCTCTGACAGGGAGGGGAGCGCTCCCCTCTCCCAGCACCCCATCCCCGTGCCCGGCCCCTCCGAGCCGCACGGGCGGATCGGAATTCCCGCTCCAGCCCGGCAGGGAGCACGCAGCACAGCGGGGCCGTCGCTGACACGTGTTGCACGCGTTGGGAAAGCGCTGCTGGAGCCGCCTGGCCCCGCCCGGGCACAGCGGACACGGGCAGGGAGGGAGGACACACGGCCACAGCCGGCCGGGATCACCCGGGAGCGTCTGAAAATCCTCCCGGGCCCCCTCCAGCGCTGCGTTCAGCAAAGCTCCGGGCCGCATTTCCAGCCCCTGTCCCCCACGGCCGCCAGGCAGAGGCTGCGGCTGAGCGCGGCTCTGCTCCTCGCTGGGTTCACGTTCGGTTTTCAGTCGGATCCAGAGGATCCCCTCTAGTGGGATGAGGAGGAATTTCAAGCCCACATCCCGTCCCCCATTCCCAGCCCCGCGCGGGCTGTGGGTGCTGGGCTGACACAGGAATCAGGCTCAGCAGCTCCGCAGCACCTTTTGCCATTTTCCCCTGGGAGGTGAAGCCCAAACCAGGCTGAGACGCGGATGCCAGGGCGGCAGCGCAGGTGGGGAGGAGCGGAGGAAAGAGAAACACTGCACAGACACGAGGATAAATCCCTTCACAGCCGCAAGAGGAGATGGTTTCCATCACCGAAACACCTCTGGCCACAAGGGGCCACCTGTCCCGCGGGTGTCACCGGCCACTCGGTGCTGCTGGGGGTGGCAGGGCCACCCTGTGACAGAGCCACCCGAGGCTCCCGGTGTCCCTGCCGGCACCAGGGCGCAATAAATACATTTATTTATTTATTTTCGCTGCAGGCAGCGGCTCCGGCCGCCTGTGACCCCCAAGGACAGCGCGCTGCCCTCCCTTCTACTTTTGCTGCCGCCTCGCTTTTCACCCGTGGCTCCCCCTGCGCCGCCCGTGCGCACAAAGCGCTCCCGGCCCCGCTGTGCCCTCGCCCTGCCCGCGGACGGAGGTGGCCGGGGATGCTCCGGGTGCCACCGACGCTTCAGCTCCCTCAGACTCAGCCCCGAGGCTCAGCCCGGGGGGAGTCGGGAGCACCTTTCCCCCCCACCCCGGT
>VWYN01023885.1:2512-5012 GCA_013400075.1 Hippolais icterina
CAGAGGCTCCCCCGGCCGGGAAGGGGATGGGGCAGCGGGGGGATTTTTCGCAGCCCCGGCGCAGCGGGGTCACGGTGCCCGCGTTACCCCGAGCCAGGGGTCGCAGCCTCCCGGCGAGCCCCTCGGGGACAGCGGGGGGGTCCCTTCCCCCGGGAGCGCCGCCTCCCCTCCCCGAGGGCTTCCCCTGAACTTTTGGTTCCTCTGCTCCCCCCTCCCCGGTGCTGCCCCTGCCTTCCCCTCGCCCCCCTCCTCCGGGGGCTGCCGCAGGGTGTCCAACCCCTCTGCCCACGGCCGGAGCCGTCACGCGTGTTCCAAACCCCCGGCGGGATTTATTCGGAGATAGGATCGCTCTCCGCTTCCCCCAGATTGGCCCGAATCGACGTGTTGATAGCGCCGAGGGCAGGATTTGGGGCCAAAGAAATCAAAATAAAACTCAGCGTTGCGAAAAGATAATCCTTCGTTTTCTTTTCGTTTGGGATAAAAACCCTGGCAATGGGTCGTAAATGAAAAATAAACAGAGTTTCGGGGTCAAAACGCGGTGCTGGCTGTGTCGCCTACAAACAGAGCGATGCCTTTGCTGTTTGCAGTACCAACTTTGGGACAAGTCGCTTGCAGCCCATTAAAAATATTGTTGTCATAGTAAATACGTCTTTCCATTTTACAGCGCGGCAGCACGATGTTATCAAACGGCAAAGGAAAAAAGCTCATTTATTTCTGCTCAGTGCTCAGAAAACGATTCTGGACCCTCCTGGCCCTTCCCCGGCAGAGGAAGGACCGATGGACACCAGCGCGGTTCGGGCCCCGCAGCGCGGCCTTTGCGCGGGTGCGGGCAGCGGGCAGCGGCTCCCCGTGCCCGTCCGGGACTGTCAGGGGCATTTCCCACGGGAACGATGATCTTGGTGGGGTTGATGGGGCTCGGCAGGATTATTTTTTTTAATTAAGGAGGGAAAAAAATAAAAATAGAAACCAAGCAATCTGAGCAGATCCCAGCTTTTCTGCTTCCCGCTGCACAGCTCGGGATCGACAGCAGGCAGATGCTGGGAAACCTGGCGGTGAAGTTGGGCCTGTGAGCCCGGTTCGCTGCCCTCCGAGCCGCCCCAGAGCTCTCCCGCGGCCGGGGTTTTCCCGCAGCCCGGCCGGGAGGGATGGCTCGGAGCGGGATGCTCCCTCCTGTCCGCATCCTCAGCGAGCCGAGCCTGGCGCTCAGGCTTTTCCCAAACCTTCAGGAAGTGTCCCCAAACTCCATCCTATCCCTGAACGATCCAGCGAAAGGCGAAGCGAAGGGTTCCGTGTCTCCCTTCGAGGGAGATGCCGCGGAGCGAGGGCTCCGCCAGCCCCGGCGCTCCCCGCTGCGCTGCGCGGCTGCCGGGCGGGGAGCGCCGGCCTGGAGCGGGACAGGAGCGGGACAGGAGCGGGACAGGCTGCCAAGGGATCCCTCACCCCCTCCTCCCGCACCTTTGGCCCTGCTTAAACTTTCTGGAGATCCCGCATCACTCAGGGATGGAGTGAAAGCAATCGGAAAGAAAATCATCTTTACAGAAACAAAATCTCTCTGTCGGGGGGGGCGGGTGCGATTTAAAGAAAGTTGCTTCGATCCTCTCGGCTGTTGGCAACTCCGCGACCACTCGTGTTTACTGCTGCAAGCCCGCTCGGCAAATCTGTGCCTTTGTTTGCAATCGGAGAGATAACGCGGTTCTTCTCGGCCACTGTTTTGAGCCGGGCTGAACAGAACTAGCTCGTCTGTTTGTGGTAAAACACATATGTATTTCTTTTATTTGGTAGTAAATAGGGGGTGGCTGTGTATAGCAAACAGCGGCGGGAAAGATATAAACTTCCCGGCCACCAGATTTGGGGATTCAGAAGAGTTTTGCCTTCCGGAGGGCTGGAGTAGGGAACGGGGGGCTCGGAGCCGTTCGGCCCCCTACAGCAGCCGCACGCTCCCGGCGACCCACGTTGGGAGGTTGGTAATTATTATCGTAATTATTACTGATAATTTTTTTTTTTAGTCGAATATTTCCAAATTTTTTGGCACAGGTCGGTGGGAAGGGTTTGATTGCGCTGTCAGCGTCTGCGGCGTGCAGAACGGGCGGCAGAGGTGGGGACACACGGAGCCGCTCCGAGGGAATAATCCCGCTTTAAAACAGCGGTGGAAAACCCTGTGGGTTTGGGTTTCGGGGTTGGAACACTTTTTTTTTTTCCTTTTTTTTTTTTTTTTTTCCCAAATATGCTGCAAGTGTCTCTGTAATAATCACTTTACTGCGCAGACTTGGCATAGTGTGCTAACGGAATGAGAAGACCATTAAGAGCATTAACAGATTGGTACAGCATAATGCTTCAGTTCATATTGATCGTAAAACGTCTGTAAAATATTGTTTCAAATGAATCTATTGTTCCTGCGCTCTTTCGGCGGTGTTGATGACCTTGGTTTGTTCTCCCACATCCAAATTATTCTCTCGCCGCTCCCGTATGATTGGGGACCGGCCAGCGGGACCTGTCGCGG
>VWYN01023885.1:7512-77851 GCA_013400075.1 Hippolais icterina
TCTATCAAGTAGTTAAGTAGTTAAAGATTATGCCGCTGGTCTGGGTAACAGTCGTCATCTCGCTATACCTAATTATATTATAAGTACTTTATTCAATATACCGGACATAATATGGTGACTCGGAGTTAATGAAAATGTCATTTTAAAACGTCTTGACATTTGTCTCTATTGATTTGTATATTTCCATCTCATTCTTTGCTTTCCCCTATTTGATTTTTCTTTTTTCTTTTTTCNTTTTTTTTTTTTTTTTTTTTTTTTTTTTTTTTTTTTTTTTTTTTTTTTTGGAGTGGGGAGGTAAAAAATTCTGGAGAGAGGGAATGCTCGCACCGTGGGGGGAGGAATCAACAGCTGGAGCTAGCAGAGACCCCCGCCCCACCCCGCTCGGGCAACCTGGGGTTAAAATCCCGGTGCCACGGCCCCTGCCAAGGCCAAGGATGCTGCACCTGGACATGGATGCGACCAAACCCACCCGGATTTCCGAGCTGCAGCAGCGCTTTCCATTCGCTCCCTAGCGGGGGCTGCAGCAGCCCGGGGGTGTCTGCGGGCTCGGGGACAGCCCCGCACACGGACACGGGTGTCCGCAGGGAAGGAGGGCCCGGGGAGGGAGTTTATCCCTTTGGAATCTCTGCAGCGGGGAAATGGAGGCGGAGAGGGCGGCAGGGTCTGCCCGGGGGCAGGGGAAGCGTGGGGCTGGGGTCGTGGGGCAACTCGGGGACCGGTCTGGTGCTTTCCACACCGGCCCCGTTACCGGGGCTCCTTTCTGAGGCTTCCCGGGGCGGGAAGCAGGCACCGATCCCACGCCGGTGGGAGGGAGGCCGCAGCTCCCGGTCCCAGGCAGCCGTCGGGGCTCCATCTCCGCCTGGCCCCTCCGAGAAAAGGGGGCTCCAGGCCCCAAAACTGCGGTCCTGGGGAGCCTCTCGGGCTCCCCGCTGCCGCTCCGCTTGCTCTAAGGAAGGTGGTGGATCCTGGCGGGGTCCTCGCCCTCGGCCCCGCGTTCCCTTTGGGACAGGTGGGGCGCAGCAGCTGCCACCTGCAGGTTCCCCCTTCCGAGGGCAGGAAGAGCCGCGATGCTGTGATTTATTCTCATCCCGAGGGGCAGAGCCCCTGCCTCCTGACAAAGTTTATTTGGAAATGCAGCGGCGCGTACCCTCCCTCTCTGCTTCCCACGGCTTCCAGGCCCTGGGATGAAAACGCGGGAGTCATTTCGTGGGACATGTGCTACCCATTTGCAGCGCAGCCCAAATCCCGCATTCTGGAAGGTTTCCCAGTGCTGCCGAGAAGGCAAAACACCTTGACAGGGTTGGTTTTTTTTTTTTTTCCCTCCTCTAATGAGGAGAAGGGTAAAGATCCCCGGATATGCACAAGGTGTTTATCCCGACACCCCCGCCCCCGGCCGGCATAAGCCATTCAGCCCACGTCGCTGTCGCCCACTCGAGGCGGAGGGCAGGCGGGATGGCGGGCGGCCAGCAGCCCTCCTCCGGGGGCGCGGGGTCAGCGTAGCCCCCGGGGACGGCGGCGAGGACCCGGCGGGGGTTTCCCCCCTTCCACCCCACCCCGCGCCTCCCCATTCCCGGACCCCGCGGGTTTCCAAACTTTCCGTGTCCGCCGCCGCCGTGATTGGCGCGGCGGAGGCCACCTCCATGCAAATGAAGCCCCGCCGCCCGCCGCCCGCAGATCAATAGGGACGCGGGGGAAGGAGCATGCATTCCGCCTGGGCCGGCGCGGGGAGAGCCGGCCGCAGCACGCCCCGAGCGCCCCCCGAAACAGCCCCCACCGACGGCTCCCCGCAGGCTGCCGGGGCACCCCCCTCCCGAGCCCCTCTAAAGCGAGAGCTTCCCTCCTCTCCTTTCTTATGAACCCAGGATGAGCAGCAAAGAAGACCCGAGCAAGTGCTGTCCGGCGGCTGCTCCCATCTCCAGTTTCACCATCCAGTCCATCCTGGGCAGCGGCAGCGCCGATCCCCCCCGGGAAGCCGGCGACAGGGAGTCCGCCTGGCCCCCCCGAGCCCGGACCCTCTCCCTGTCCTCGGAAGACGAGGAGGCGGAGGAGAGCTGGAAGCACCGCGGCTGCTTCTGCCCCGAGGCTCAGGGCCCCGCCGAGGCGTGCCACAAGCACCAGCCCCTCAGCTTCACCTGTCTCGGTGAGTACCGGAGGGATGCGATGGGATGGGGCGGACGGGCCCCGCCGGGAAGCGCCGCGGAGGGCTCGGCCCCGGTCCGGCCCCCGCAGGGAAGGAGGAGGCGGGGGCACGTCGCACCTTCTCTGCTTTCGGGGCGCAGAGTGTTTGCGCCGTCCGTGGGTGAAGCGGGGAGGAAGAGGAACTCCAGGAAAAATGGGGTGGCTTTTTTTTTTTTTTAATCTTTCCCACCCCATCCGGCGTTAATTTCCCCGAGGGATGCGGTGCGATGGATAACGCTCGTTTTCTTAGATTCTGATTACAGCGCTCGGGTAGAGGAAAGAACGATGTTGATTTGTTTTTTTAAAAAGCATTATTTCTGAATAAACGGTCTGTGAAATGCGATGCTGTAAAGTAAAATTAGCCCGCTCGTGTCAGATAGGAAGCCTGGTACTCAGCCGCTTTCACTGTGGCACGCACACCCACCTGTCCATCCATCCATCCATCCATCCATCCGAGGGACAGGGATACCCAGGATGGGATGGCTTCCCCGGCGTCGGTTGTGTGTTCCCCCGGGAGCAGAGGCGGCGGGTGCCTGCCCAGGGTCTCCCCTCGCTGTTTTTTCCCCCCGGGGCGGGGGGCTCGGCCGTCGGGGGTCCCGGTGCCGGCCGCCGTGCGACCCCCGCGCTGTCGCTCTGTTGCAGGCAGCGCCAAGGGGAGCGGAGCGGCGGCGGCGGGCAGCGGGGAGCGGGGGCCCTTCCTCTCGCCTCCCCAGCAGGACTGTAAGGACGAGAAGGAGAAGCCGCTGGGACCCTCCTCGCCTTCCTGCGGGGACCGGCAGCGCGACGGCGGGGACCGGCAGGGCGGCGCCGCCCCNAGCCCGGAGAAGAAGCCGTGCCGCAAGAAGAAGACGCGCACGGTGTTCAGCCGCTCGCAGGTTTTCCAGCTGGAGTCCACCTTCGACATGAAGCGCTACCTGAGCAGCTCGGAGCGGGCCTGCCTGGCCTCCAGCCTGCAGCTCACCGAGACCCAGGTGAAGACCTGGTTCCAGAACCGCAGGAACAAGTGGAAACGGCAGCTCTCGGCCGAGCTGGAGGCGGCCAACATGGCCCACGCCTCGGCGCAGACTCTGGTGGGGATGCCGCTGGTGTTCAGAGACAATTCCCTCCTGCGAGTGCGGGTGCCCCGGTCCATCGCCTTCCCCGCCTCTCTCTACTACCCCGGCAGCAACCTCTCGGCCTTACCGCTCTACAACCTCTACAACAAGATCGACTACTGAGCCCAGCGCCCCTCGCCCCGCGCCCGCCCCGTCGGGACCCGCACCGGGAGCGGGGCCGGGGCCGCCGCNGCGTTATTTCAGATCTGTAAATATTTTTAAAGAAAGTAAGAAAGAAAAATTAAACCGTTTTAAGCCTCGTTTGTAAATTTGCCACCTCGGTCGCGTGTCCCCGAGGGGGACCCCGACACCGGGGGTGCCCCGCAGCCGGGCCGGGGATGGATGCACGGGAGAGCCAAAACGACTCGTAACGCCGAGGGTTTATTTTCCCGGATTTTTTTGCTCCTTATCTCGTTTCCTGCAGGGAAACCCAGCCGTGCCTGACCGTCTGCCCATGCCGGGGCCGGCGGGGGCTCGCTGCCTTTCTCTCGGCTGGGAGACGAAGGGTATTTACGAAAAGTTTCGTAAACGGGGACCTTTTTTCTGTTTTTCGGAGTGTTTTGGTGGAAGCCGCGGTGATGGGCTCGGTGCTACCGGGGACTGGTCGCTGCTCTCGGCGCCCCGCGTTCGCACTGGGCATCCTCGACGGCTCCCCACGGGACACAGCCTCGATGGGTCACTCCAAGCCCGTAAATCCCGCGGGACACAGCCTCGATCGGTCACTCCAAGCCCGTAAATCCCGCGGGACACAGCCTCGATCGGTCACTCCAAGCCCGTAAATCCCGCGGGACACAGCCTCGATCGGTCACTCCAAGCCCGTAAATCCCGCGGCGAGCGGCGATTAAACTGCGGCCACCGGCTCCGGGGTACGGCCCGTACCGAGCGCCGGGGGTGTAACAGCAACAGCAGCGAGGACAGCGAAAAACAAACCCTCGAGAAATAAAATGTCCGGAGGGATAAATAAAGCGTTTTTCTGTGCGGGGAAGGAGAAGGCTCTCTCCGCGCTCCACAGCCGGTGTTTGAGGCACAGACCCCTTGCCCCGGGGTAGCGGCAGCCGGGGTGGGGAGCACAGCCCCGCTCCTTCGCTCCGCCTTTCGGACTCTTTTTTTTTTTTAGGGGTAATAACTCGTATTTCGGGTTTTATCCTTTAACAGTGCTAAATCCCAGCAGCAGCCTCTCTTTCCCAGCGGTTTCAGCCCGTGCGGTTCCCTCGGGGGCGTCTCCCGGGCCCTTCCGTTATCAGCCGGGACGGGACGGGGAGAAGGGACCGATCCCCCCTCACGCCGCCACGGCCGCGGGAGCAGCGAACTACAACTCCCGGCAGGCCCCGCGGCGGCGGGCTCGCGCCGCACGTCGGGGACGCAGCGCCACGCGCGTTCGAACCGGCCAATCGCGGGGGGAGGGCGGCAGTGCGCGCGCGCGAGCGGTGGCGGAGCGTGAGGTGAGGCCGGGACCGGGATCCGGGGTTGGAAATTGGGGATTCGGGGATCGGGACCTTGGGCATGGCCTAGCCCTTCCGTCCCGGCCACGCGTTCGTTCCCCGGTGCAGCCCCCTCCCTCCCTGGTTCCCAGGCCTTTCCCTCACTTTCTTCCCTTCCCGCAGCGTCTTCCACGTCCCGGCGCTTTTCACAGGGACTGAGGCCTCAGGGCTACCGTAACTCCGAAAGCTTTTCCTTGGCGGCCCGTGGAGCGGCGGGAGGAGCTCGTTCAGCATGAAAACGGTACTTGGAGTTTCATGTTTTCTCAGTAAAAGCGCGGGCGGGGAGTCCCGAGGCTCTCACCGGAGCGTTCTGCTTTGTTCCAGCAGCTCCGTCCAGCTGAGTGACATCTGTGCCAAGAGAAGCTGTAAAAGCACAGATTTTTTTGCTTGTTCACGAAAAATTATTATTTATTGTCCTTTTTTTGCAAAACCGAACCCTGTAGTTAACTCAGAATCGCCATTTCAGCAGCATGTGCTTTCTCTGTAATATTTAAAAGTTTTTTCTTGTGGGGCCTCACCTTTTTACTAGGACTTTGTTGTTTGAGGTGGGCACAGTGCTGTGGTTTGGCAATCCTGGTTATGGAGCAGCTGTTTTTGTGAAAATGTGGAGCTCTGGGTCTGATTTTTTTTTACCATGTGTGAGAAGCAGAATATACTTAAATTCTGATATTATGAACATTGTTCTAGATTAAAAATATCTTTAGGACATCCTTCCAGGTTTCTTGTGTAGGTAGCTTTGCCTCCTGGAGTTGCTTTTGGGCTGGTTAGTAATTTGTACCAGGCCTCAAACAATACAGTAAGTTGTACCTCAAACCTCATGTTTTGTTGTTTGAATTTTCTGGCCTAAGTAGACACAGCAATGAGCTTGTCCAATTTAATTTTCCCAGTTGCTCTGAAATCCTTTAGATTTTGTGTCTCTGGACCTGCATCTGAAACATCTTCAGCTGGTGCTGCTGAATTCCAAGTTGTGTTCCCATGGAAAGATGTGTGGCAAAACCTCAAGCCTCTCATTTTCCAGGTGTTCCCAAAGCAGGGCTAAAAAGGGGGCTCAGAAAGAAACTTTTCTATTATTAGAAGTTTTTTTCCCCCATCACTTCATGCTTAAATAGCAGAAATAGCACTTTATGTTGACACCATGAGTGGGTTTTTGTGTTTTTTGAAGGATGTCTTAGAGAGCAAAGCTCCCACTCAGGAAATCTCTCCAGTGTAGGAATGTGTTCCTCACTTTATTGCACAACTTGGTGATTGTTTAGTTGCTGACAAGCCCTAAACTGTAACCATGGTGCCCTAAATTTGCACCTTGCCCTTAGTTCATGTGCTCCTTGTCTCCTGATTTATTCTCAGAGGTGTAATCTTACCTTTGCAGTTGTACATACAAACTCTGTAAGAGTGCTTCAGAAAATCTGAGCTAATTCACTACTCTGCCCCTTTAGCAGGAGGTGAATGTGCTGGGAAGGCCTTGAGAAGCCTTGAAAAGAGGCTGTGGTTGTTTTGTTGGTGGATGTGTACCCAGCAGTTCCTTCTTTTAGAGTGTTTGTAAGGTCCAAGCTGTTTTCCAGCTGAAATTTGCAGTTTATAGCTTCTGCTGTCCTTGGAATTTTCCAACAAACTGGTCCTGGAATGGGAGTGCTGCATTTGCCTTTGGAGTCATGGCTCTTGGATTGAATTGTTGATATTTTTTCCTGGTCACATCCCAGTTCCATGGTCACTCCACATTTCAGCACTTCACAAAACATAACTTTCTTTTCTTTACCTGCCCTTTGGGTTCTAAGGGAGGGGGAAAAGCAATCTTAAAGCTTTTTGTTGCACATATTTCACAGCACTTATGGAAGCCTAAAGGTCTGAAAGTTGCACAGTGCCCAAAACTATATAAAAGATGATCCAGCTGCAATTCTTGGAAGTGTGTGGCAGCCATACCAATCCAGGAGCAAATCAACACTTTATAGAGTTTCCAAATCCAATTCCTTTCAGCTAATACGTGTTTTTTAAAGTAAGTTCTTGATGTTCACAATAACTTATAAATATTTACTTCAAAAAACACAGCCACACACTCAGCAGAGTTGGGGAATACATTTGTAAGTATCAATATCTAAGCTTATAGATTATAATAATGATCATAATATTTTTGTGTTGTTTATTCATGTTGCATTTGGCATTTAAAAGCTTTGTGTAAAGAAAGGCATTTATTGAGGTTTTGGACAGGGATTGGCATCTTGAATTTTAGATTTGGGTGTTCTGAACCTGTTCTGTGTAAAAGCCAGTGAAGTTTTCTGCTTTGGGCAGCCTTTCAGAGGGCTCAGTCTTGTTCACTTGCTAGGCCTCTGTTCTTGGTGTCATTAAAATTGCCTCTGTGCCTTATTGTCTGCAGATGACGGGATCAAACGAGTTCAAACTCAACCAAACTCCAGATGATGGGATTTCATCAGTAAAGTTTAGTCCAAACACATCTCAGTTTCTGCTCGTTTCATCCTGGGACACAACTGTTCGGCTCTATGATGTTCCTGCCAACACCATGAGACTCAAATATCAACATTCAGGAGCTGTCCTGGACTGTGCTTTTTATGTAAGTGTGGGAGGGGGTTTTTAATTATTATTTTACAGCTGTAAGAGTGCCCAAAAGATGAGAAATTGTCAGTCCCTGAAATTAATGAGGTGGCTTAGCTGTGCTTTTTTTCACTGAATGTTTTGTCATGTGGCTGATGCTGCAGTGTGGATCAACACTCAGGTTCTCAAATGGTATCTGCCTTCTAAATCAGTTTTAGGATTACACTGCACCTAGGTGGGATTTAGGTTGTCAGTCCTTTAAAATATGAAGAAATGGAAATTATTTGGTGTGGCCTCTATCTGCCTTTTTAAAATTAATTTTAGCTTTACCTCTGAACTAAAGAAATTCATATTGCTCAAAGCACTTAAACGTTCTGTAAAGCTTCTGTCTGTTTAAATCTGGGTCAGACCTTAACATTTCTGTCTTAATTCCTATCTTCCCAAAACTCTTGAAAGCAAGTCCTTTGTTATGAGTTTAGGATGCTGAATGCAGAGCAGCCATGGAAACTTAATAAGGTAAATTTTATACTTTGTAGGATCCTACCCATGCCTGGAGTGGGGGGCTGGATCAGCAACTGAAAATGCACGATTTAAACACGGACCAAGGTGAGCAGATTGAATTCTAAATGCTGTCAGCAACTGGCCTGAGCTTCAGATTTATGTACTTAGATGCACAGAATATTCTTCTGGTTCTTTAGATGGGGGATATTTAAGTATCTGGCAGAATAACAGTGACCCTAATAAAGATCACCTAAAAACCTGGAAGAATTTGGCATTGCCAGGAAGTTCGGTAGCTGCTTGCAGGATGCCTTGAATTGGTTTTCTGATGATAATCTTGCTCTGCCATAGGCTGCAGTGGCTCAATTAGGGGGAAGTAGCCAAGCTTAACTAAACCAACATGTTGTTTTTCAGAGGTTTGTGGTTTGGATGTATTTAGAATGATCTTTCATGGCAGAGGATATGTAAAGCTTTGGCTTTTGTCAGGCATGGCCTTGTACTACAGGTTTTTTTCCTAAGAAGACATTGCCTGAAAGTAACAGTTCCAGTGCCTTGTTGGTGCAGAATATGAAACTGGTTTGTCTCACTTTATGTGTTTTTAGAGTGTTAAAGAGAAAAGCAAATTTCAGCCAGTCACCAGCACCAGCCAATAGCCAGGGCTTGACAAATGAGTGAGTGCAGTAATGGTACCAAAAAGCTCAAATAATTCTGCCATAGCTGATTTTGTGCAAGTATTTTAATATTTTTATTAAGATGTAATACTAACTGCTTTCTCTTGTCATGTTATTGATATACACAAACTTAAGTTGCTTTCTGTATTAGTGTGTTTGTCAGTGTGATACCAGCTGATGTTTTATATCTGTAAAGATCTGTCAGTGCCTACCTAAAGTTCTTAAATCCTGAGCTCAAGAGACATAAGTTTAAATGTAACAATCCTGATATTTGCAAAAGTTATGCTTCTGAAGGCTGAACTATCCTTACAGAGACTTCTGGCATAGAAATGCACCTTTAGAGTGTCAGAAAATGCTTGTGCTGCAGTTGTGTTCTTTTTTTATCCTTTATTTCACACATTCTGACTGTTTTTAGGGCTGCTAAAGTTGCAGTTGTTGTGTTTTCTTACAGAAAACCTTGTTGGTGCCCACGATGCTCCTATCAGGTGTGTGGAGTATTGCCCAGAAGTGAATGTCATGGTGACTGGCAGCTGGGATCAAACAGTCAAACTCTGGGATCCCAGAACTCCCTGTAATGCAGGAACCTTCTCCCAGCCTGAAAAGGTATGTGCTGCATTCCAGGTGTTAAATAATGAATCCTGGGCCTGAAACATCACACAGGACACAGCCTTGGGCTGAATTTGTGAAGCTATGACCCGAGTTTGTGAAGTTATATTTGATGTTTTTTTAAACTGGGTGAAAGTGTAGCATTTTAAAAGATTGGCATTTAGAATATATTGCCATTTTTGGTGGGGGCTTTGAGCTTTCCTCAACGTTCCTTAATTCCTGGTGCTTGTGCTGGACCACGTTCTTAAAATTTAAAATAGATTTGATGGAAAACCAAGCATCTTGGCTTAATTGTAATATGCACAGTTGATTTCCTTAATTGTTAAGATTTTAGATCTATTAGACCCTGGCAGTCCTAAGGTCTGATGGTTTTGGAACGTGCACAGACAAATATCTCAGTAGGAGGCCATTTATGTTGTCTGAAACAATATTTTGGTTTTTGTTTGTGTTCAAAAAATTGAACAGAACTGCTTGTATTGTGATATACCTGTTTTTTATTAATGCCTAGTAAATTTGGGTATTCTCCTAAAGCTGAAATCCTCTGTGCTAATTCTTCAGCTTTTTCTGATGGCCACATGATGTGTTCACTTCTCATGCTGTTTACAGCAGTGTCATGGAAAGAATTAACAGGAATTCCTGTTTTTTTTTCAGAAACTCCTAAACACAGGCTGGCTTGCTGGATAATTTTACATATGAATATATTTTTTTTTGCCTGTACCCTTTAAAAATTTCATTTAGCACTGTGACATCCTATTGTCAAGTCCTAATTATGAGCCATCATTACCTTCCCTTTGCCCTTAAATAGCTCTTACTCTTGTTCCAGCAGAGCTGGATCTACTTCTGGTGAGACCTTTGTGCAGAATAAAGTAATTGCATTATTTCTAGTTTTGATTTATAGATGTATGTAGCATGTAAAGAACTGTGATAAATTGCTGACAGAATATCATATAATGGACAGCCACAGTGAATCAAGCTGCTTATTGGTTCAGCAAGGTTCATTATGTCATTTTTTTAATGTTGCCTTTGATGAATGTGTACACCTACTCCACTGCATGACAACGGTTTCAGGTGATTTATGGCTGTGTGGTGGAGAAGGAACACTCACTGTACAGGTGTGACATCAGTTTGTGAAGAAGATTTAAGATATTTAATGTTCTTTATGCCTTTGTTTCCCTATATGTACACAAACACGTTTTATATAGTGTTTAGGAATATTTCTGGGCCAATTTTTACATCAATAACAAAGAACTGTCTTCTTAGAAGGTGTAATTACTATTGACTCAAAGTTTTCTTACCCTTCTTAGGAATAATTGGGATCATCAGAATTTTTGGGCAACTCCTGTGTGAATATTTAAGACTTTTTCTGTCTTAAAATCTCAGTCTTAAGAGTTCAATAATCACATTTTAGAGAAGAAAGCATGCTGGGTGCATGAGGATTGGTTAAAGGAAGCTTTTTTATCTGTATGTATACATACACACCTGTCTGCTTAGCTTTTTATTGGAAATTAACTTTTTGAAAATGTATTTGTAGCAAATGAAGAGAAAAGTTGTTGTGTCTGATGTTTCTGTGCAGTCTTACCAGAACCAAGCAGCTTTGTTGGATTTCATCAGAGAACCAGAAAGTGGAACCAAATTAAATCGTCCAACCACGTGCCAAAAGTAAACTGATTCCCTCTGGCAGGATCCCAGATCTCTTACACTTTTAATTCCTGCTCTGAGGAATACCCAGGATCTGTTTCCTGTGTGTTTGGCTGCATTTGGTCACTGGAAAAAACTCATTCTCATCTTTTGCTCTTGTTAGCAGCTCGGTGGCAGCTGTAGGTTGCTGGATTCCATCTGCTTGTGTATCAACAACTTGGAATTCATTCCATAGCGCAGGGGTTTTTTGACTAAACCTCTTTCCTTTTTCTTGATTTTTTTTGTTGTTGTTTTTTATAACGTATTACCAGATAAACTGCATCCCAAGCAATAGTTGGAAACAACAATTCACACACTACATATTTTCATGTGAAATTTGATAAACCAAAATTTCCCACTGAGCCAAGTTTTGGGGTGGAGTTAAAATTCCAAGCCATTATCTTTTTTTTAGTATGTCAAGCATATTGCTTTCTTCAAAATCACTTAGTTTTATTAAAGTATACAAAGTAATGGTTTTTTTTTTAATGATCTCTTGACAATTTATTTTGTTTTGTTAACATGAAGCTCAACTCAAAATATTCAGTTTATAATGAAAAATACTTAGTTACCAGGTGGAGGAAAACACAGAAGAAAATGTGTGATGTGGTTTTGTAGCACTAAACTGCAGGATCGTGAACTGACAGTGGGAATGCAAAACCAAGCAGAGATTAATTCCAATATCCATCACTTCCCCTCCTGTTCCTTTGCATGGGTTTTTCTTTTGCCAGTAATTTTGGTAAATTTAATGCTTGGAATAGTTTTTGAGCATTTGAATGCTACTTCAGGATATTCTCAGTAACCAGCTGCACATTCCTGCTGATTATCCCAATTTTGGGTTCTAAATTAAAGCTGAAGGGAATTCTGTTGCTCTGCATTCCATGGGAGATGCCACCAGTTGTGTTTGTTCTCATTGCTGACAGCTATACAAAGAGCAGGGTTTTTCTTCAGGCTGATGTTAAATACTGTAAATATTTTTTTTTTGAAGGTCTACACCCTCTCTGTGTCTGGGGACAGGCTGATTGTGGGGACAGCAGGTCGGAGGGTGCTGGTGTGGGATTTGAGGAACATGGGATACGTTCAGCAGCGAAGGGAATCGAGCCTGAAATACCAGACCCGCTGCATCAGAGCATTCCCCAACAAACAGGTATGGGAGCAATGGCAGCAGTCACATTTCTGCTGAATGTTCTTCAGGAGAATGGGGGTTTATTTGCAAGTTTAGTTTTCAGTGAGGGTGTGTTTTATAATCAAACTTTGGGAGGGGGGAGGCTTCCTGTGGTACATAAATTCTTTTTAGTGCAGCTTAGCAATGTTTGCCACTGACTTACCAGCATGTTATGTTGTCGTTTTGTTCCTCAAGATCTGTCTCCTTTTTAGAAATAACCTATTTAATGAATCACAATACTGACATGTAATTAAAAAACATCCTTCCCCTCCCCAGTAGAAGAGAGACAGCCAGAATTGGTGGTTCCTAAGCAGTTTTTATGCATTGTAACCCAGAGTTCTTGAACAGTCTGTGAACAGGGGCAGGATTAAAACTGTATGAATGTCGTTTATATATTTTTCTTTTTTTTTTTCTCTCGAAGTCTGTGGCATGCACTGCAGAGCCCTGGATCCATTATCCAGGGGAATTGTACAATTCAGGTGCTCCTACAGCTGTTCTGTGCAAGTTAACGTGGTGTGTCTGTGGTATTTCTTTTTCAAGGAAAGCAAGAAGATTGGCTTTCTGTGCCAAACTAATTTGTAAGGGAATTTTCTCCTGTACAGAGAGATAGTGCAGGAATTGCAAGACCTAGTTACTTGTTCTTGAACTGACATGAATGCTTTGTCCATTTTCAGTTCTAGTTATAGTAAAACAAGCTGATCTTCCAGATTGTATTGTAGGATGGGTTTTAAAGAGCCTTGTTATAGCTAGATATCATTGCAATCCTATTTCTGAAAAGATCTATTATGGACTTAACTCAAAAGTGATAATAAAAGCATCTCAGGTTGCTCCAAGACAGGACTGTAATTAACTGGATAAGTGAACACAACTTGTAATCAAGTTTCACTGGAAATACTATTTCAGCTTGAGTGTTTAGTTGTTAGTATAAAGCTCTGAACTAATTTTAATGTAATGTAATTCTGAAACTAAATAGTCCTGTCAGTATCTCTCGTATTTCAGATATTTAGGCCTTGGGGAGTAGGTGAACAAATACAAGGGGTTCTTATCTCTTGATTTTTTTTTTTTTCCCCCAAGGACAAGCTTGTGTTTGGACCTGCAGAAGGAATTACAAGTCTCACTGTCAGCTTAAAACTATGATGCAATGAGAATTTATCTTAGAAAGCTTTTTCCTGCTTTACCACTTTCTTAGAATTTAGAAGGCTATGAAATAAAATTGTATTGCAGTCTTTTCTCCAATTCTAAGCTTCTAAAACACCTAGCTCCAATTTTTTTTTTCCTCCTTCTTAGGGTTATGTTTTAAGTTCTATTGAAGGTCGTGTAGCCGTGGAATATTTGGATCCAAGCCCAGAAATCCAGAAGAAGAAATACGCATTCAAATGTCACCGTTTGAAGGAGAATAACATCGAGCAGATTTATCCAGTTAATGCCATTTCTTTCCACAATGTCCACAACACATTTGCTACAGGTAAATACTCAATTCTTTGTAACATTTCCATCAGTTCCTTTAGTTTTGATGTGAGCAGATCAGCTTTTACTTCATATGCCCTTACTTTTAAGCATTTAAATTGTATTCATGCCATAAGCAGGGTTTTAAAATTATTTGATGTAGTGAGTTCTTAACTCTTAATATCTTTTCCCCCAAACACAAGCCTGTGTTTGGAGCTGCAGATGTAATCACAAGTCTCAGTGTCAGCTTAAAACTGTGATGCAATGAGAATTTCTCTTAGAAAGCTTTTTTCTGCCTTACTACTTTCTTAGAGTTTAGAGAGGTATGAGACAAAATTGTATTGCAGTCTTTTCTCCAATTAACTGCTTTAACAAGGAGTTTGGGAAATGCTCATTGTGCTCTTTACTGAATGAATCAACCCCGTGTTTTTCCTGACAAAGTAATTACGAGTAGCTTCCTTTTTTTCCTGTGCTGCATCTCCTCACTTTTATCTCTTCCCCTCAATTACAACTTACAAACGGGTTTATTTTGCAACCCCGACTCGCAGGCGGCTCCGACGGCTTTGTGAACATCTGGGATCCCTTTAACAAGAAGAGGCTGTGCCAGTTCCATCGTTACCCCACCAGCATCGCCTCCCTGGCCTTCAGCAACGACGGCACCACGCTGGCCATCGCGTCCTCCTACATGTACGAGATGGACGACATCGAGCACCCCGAGGACGGCATCTACATCCGCCAAGTCACCGACGCAGAGACAAAGCCCAAGTGAGTGCCTGCTGCTTCACCTGAGCCTCCACCTCGACATTTATTAATTTTCCTAAATTCATGAATAGCATTATTGATGGCAGAAGATAGCGCAGCTTGACAGTAGGGCTGGGTTTGATGTTATCTCCTCCGCCCAAGCTTTCAATATCCGTAGGTTGATAGACGGCTGATGGATAAAATTGTGCCTGGTTGTTTAGTGGGAGAAGAATGTCAAACTCTTATCCTCTTTCAATAGGTGCTATTATATGAAGCTGTAGAGTTATTGCGAGCTCATTGCTTCAGGAATTGAGTGAAGAATTCAAGAATAATTTATTGGAGTAAATGTTAGCGTGTTTGGATATTTAAAACTTGGAATGAATGCAATCTGTCACACTGAGTATGCACCCAGCTGTCAGAGTGAGCAGTGAATTTAGGTTCTGTTCTAGGAAGGTTGTGTAAAATCAAGGAAAAGCTCTTTTAGTTCCAGGGTGTTGGAGTTTGCAGCAGCCCTTTGATAACACACTTTTCTGTTGTTGTTGCTGTCAAAACGAGGCAAACTGATTGATGGAGGTAAAAATCCCTGTTCAGCTCACTTTGGCATGAATGTTACATAGAAAAATTGCCATCCCAGTGCAGAGTTGTGCTGCCCTTAATGATGGAGGCACAGGAGCAGTTGGCTTTATTTTCAAATTCCTGTTCTTTATCACTGCTGGGTTTTTTCTCTTCTAGGACTCAATCTGTCTTACACCTTATCAGGTTGTCTCCATTATTAAAAGTGGCTGTGAAAACAGATACATAAATGATCAAATTTCATGAGTTTAAAACCTCAAGACCTTTCCCTCCACTCCCTTAAGTGACTTGTCTGTTGCTTTGGAGCAGCTGTTTTATTCCTATGAAGATGAGATATTTATTATTGTATAACTTCCACATCTCTCACTTGGAGATATTTGTTTTAAAGTACTTTTGATACTCCTAGAAAAATAAAGCCAGAACTATTTTAGTATTTATTTCTGGGAGTTCCTCAAGTGTAAAAATCCAAATATGGTAATTAATTTTTTTTAAAAAAAAATTTTAAATACATTTATGAGTTGTTTTGTTGTGTTTTTCAAAGTTGATAAAAGAATACTTGCTGCTGTTTGCTTTCTAATAGTAAGAACTGCTTTCAGTTTCTTGCTTTTATTCATTGCTAGTTAGAGTTGCTAATTCTGTAGATGCTTCATTTTGCTGTACGAGGAGGTTAATCTACAATTAAACAATATTTCCTCTTGGCCCTCCATTATTTTCTGAAACAGATGGTTCATCATTTCCTGGGCTGTTAAACACAGCAAGGTTAAGGTTAGACTCTTGGGAATCAGCTAGTTTGGAATCTTATTAGGCTGTAGAAGGAAAACTAATAAGAATACTCCTTAATATCATTTTGTGACTGTAAACAATTATTTATTAGCAAACAATTGATCCCAGAAGGGCAAATTGTTTGAGTCACTAATGAGCTGAGAAAAGACAGAGCATATCTGTGTATTTGGAAAATAATTGTAACGTAATTGCAATGCATTTAGGCAGGCATCTTTTTGGACCTGTTTCTATCTTTAAATGAATTTCTGAAAACATTAACGAGGTTTATATGCTTTTCTGACATTTACAAGTTGCTTGTGCCAACCTTAGGGCACTAAGAATGATGGGTATATTTTAGTGGTTCAGTAGTGTGAGTCATCTCTGGTTTATTCTAAAAATAAGTTACTTAGGACAGAAGACTAATGGCAATTTTGTAGTGATCTTTTTGCATGTTAATTTGGGTCACAGTCTTTCTGCACAATGCATTCTTAGTGCATCAAGATGGTGCCATATTATATAAAGATCATTTTTTTCATCAATAAACTCTTACATTCTGTAGCTTGGTACAAGTGAAAGCTGGCTTTCTGCTTTCCTAGGATGTTGGATGTTCTACCTGCTTGTGATTGCTCTAAATAGTCTTTCTAAAATAGAGTTTGTTTATTGCAGGTCTACTTAGACTACTGGTGATACTCCTTCTCTACAAAAGATGCTCACCTGCTCCTAACAAGGCTCCACTAAAACAAACGAAGTGAGAAGAACAATCTTTGTACTCCTGTTGTTTTTCATTAAGAAATGTTTGTTTGTTTATTGTAGTTTGTCTAAATCTGTCATTCCTTATTGCCTGCTTATAATGTTAGTGAAACTATTTTCTTTCTCTGCTGTCTGGAGCTGAATTATTTCAGTCCTGTAGATAACCTTTTAAAAATTTAGACATTTTGTAGTATCTGATTATGAAAACTTCCACTCCTTTCTTCTTTGTTCAATAAATATCTATAGATTTTTTGAAAACAAATACTTTGTGTAGCAGCTTTTACTGATTGTGAAACAAATGTTGAGACCAAACCCTTAAATTGCAGGAGTTCTTGAGTTCTAGATCTTCCTGATGGAAAAAATTCTGAATCTTTCATCTTTTTCCAATGAGATGAACCGGGAAATAAAAAGAAATGTTTTCTGTTGAGTATTGCCACTAAAAGCTGTCTCACTCAACTCTGCTTGCAGAGCAGACTCAGACTGTTCCCCTGGTCACTTGTGTCTGGTGTTACTATTTAAATATTTATTTTACAGTGATTAATAAGGAGGGACAGGAAAGCTGAGGCTGGAGGAAGGTGATTGAGGTGTGGGCATTTTGGATTGGAGATTGGATTAATTCTTTCATGCTTCCAACTTCTTTTCTATCAGTGCCTGTGTAGCCAGTGGGAGCACTTTATTACCTGTAGGAAAACAAACTTGCTGACAACAGGGATGGTACCAGATCGTTGCAGAGAAGGTGGTGATGGAGAGAAAACAGCTCTGTGTGTGCAGAAATATGACAAACTTGAGCTGTTACCAGGTAGATGTGGTAAATGAGTTGTATATGGAAGATTTTATAGTTTGTCATGAGCTAGATGTGGATTCTTTGGTAATAGAAACTGGTTTTGATAGGTTTAGAAAAAAATTAAAATCTTCCTGAGTTAAATATGAATAATACCCTCACCACAGTGTCAGCCAGCCTCTGTTCTGGTAGTTGTGCACCACCCCTGTCCCTTGCAGTTTTAATTGGCTTTTTTACAGTGAGGGTTACATGGCTGATGTTGGGCAGAGGTTGAATTTTTGATGTCAGCTTAGGAAGTCATAACTCCTTGGTGTTCAGGTGTTTTATTATTTTTAGAATTTGAGCTTTGCTAAAGAGGGTCAATTGGAGCCCAGTCATGGGAGCTAAAGGTTTCTGTCAGAGTGACTAGCAAAGCAATAATAAGCTTGTGGAATAAAAAGAAGCGAGGATGTGTCCAAATTAAAAGAAGTGTGAAGGCAGAATTAGGCTGGGGCTGAGGAAAAAGTGGCTTAGTGATGATGTGGAGAGAGGAATATGTGAAATGGAGAGAGGATAGAGTGGGGAGTACATACAGAGCTGTGGGGAACAAAGTGAAATAAGATCTAGAGAACATAGGGCAAAACAAACAGAATTAGGGGAATTCCAAATACTTTGGTTGACAAAGGAAACCATAATATGATTAGGAAATGATGCCACCTGTGCAACTTTTCAATGGTAAATGTTGGGAGAAAAACCTCTTAATGTGCTGAGATCTGCATGCTCCAGTGGACAAAGTTAGCCCAGTATACATGTGGGGGAATGGATTTGACTTGCTGGTTCTCTTTTGGGTTAAAACCCAGAGGAGAATTCCATGTGGTGAGTTGGTGTTTTCTGTAAATGCTTGAAACAAACAAAAATAGTGAGACAACCAGTGGGGAAAATGGGTGTTGGTTGGTCAGGGCTACAGCTGTGTCCCTGTGTTGGGTAGAAATATCACAATGTGCAGTTGAAATACAGATATTTCTTTTACAAGATTAATCTCCCTTTTATTAGCACTCTCCCAGAAATGCAGGTCAAGGCAGAGGTTCATAAGCTGGGGGAATCATGAAACAAGCCTTTTCTGACTCCTGTAACAAGCAGCTGAACAAAGGATGTACTGACTCTTGATAGAGGAATTGAGAGCTAAGAAAGCTCCTTAAGTCCCTGCTTTTTGGCTGGTGTTGAGGGCCGTGGAGAAAACATGGAGCCACAGCCATCACTGTAATAGAGTCATCAATCACCACTGACTGCTGGCAGCAGTGAATATCCAGGGTTGTCTCTCACAAGAGCCTCATAACACTGTGGTATTAGAAGCCAAGTGGCATCTGTGCCCTGAATGTCACAAAAGCAAGCTGGTAAGTACTTCTTTCTGTTGGCCAGTCCTTCAGGATAATCAGTGTGTACTTACTGCGTGCAGGTCTGGAGCTCTGCTGCATCTCAGGTGGGATATTTAGTGCTGGTGCTGCTGCAATTATAATAAATATTAAAAAAATGTCTTCTTTAGCTGGGTGTTTTCCCCAGCAAAACCAGTCGAAGCTGAGCTCTGAGCCCCCAGCAAAGACTGAAGTGATGCTGTTGGGAATGACTTTACAAAGCTGTGTGGGTATTGCCAGCTCCATCTTAATTGCCGCACACTTTTGTACGTGCCCAGTGGTTTTCAGTGCCCTGAGAATGACAGATTTTCTGTAGCTGGGGTCACTCAGTCCCCAAGTTCAGCAGTAATTCCACTGCTGCATCTGTTATGATGGGCACCCAAGAGCTGGGTGTTTCTACTACTGAGTTCCCTTGCAAATTTGGCCTAAATGTCACATCCCCCCTCAGGGATTGGTACCAGGGGTGTGGAGCAGAACCCATTTCTTTGGTCCAGCAGACATCTGCTCTGGTGATTACACCATCAGCTGCTCTCATGTTGTTCAGTGTAATCACAACCACAAAGGCAGTCATTTTTTAGCCTATATGCAACTGTTCTCCTCCAGCAGTGTGACATTTGCTCTGAAAAGTCTCAGGATTCTTTGTTTCAAATGCTTTTAGAATTTAGAAATGAAGAGTCAAAGACAGGACTTGCCCAGATATTCTTATAACTGATATGCTAAAGGCTCTCTCTGTGAAATACCTATTTTTTCCTCAGGCTATGTGCAGTTTTTCACTGTACCAGACATTTTCCTATAGCAGGAAAAGCACAAATGCTAAAACGTGTGATAGCAACATGGGGGAGGTAATAGGTCTTCAGAGTCTCCCGTGATTACCTGCAAAGTGGAAGGGAATAAACTGTTCTCCATGTCCACTGGGAGGAGGCATAATGAGCTTAAATTGCAGCAGAGATTAGTGTAGACATTAGGAAAAACTTTCCAAGTGTAAGGATGGTTAAGTCCAGGAATAAATGGCCTGGGGAAGCTGCAGTGTCTCCATCTGTGGAATCTCTCAAGCACAGGTCAGACCAGTGGCTGCCAGGAGTGGTGGGGTTTTAACTGGTTCCATCTTTGGGCAGGGAAGATAAGGCAGCATTTGTTGTCCTTGTGATTCTCCTCCCCCAGCTTCCCCTGGCAGTGGGATCTGATCTCCCAGAGCCAGGGGGGCAGTGCCTGGGAAAAAGCTCTGCAGCCCTTATGGCACCTTCCAGTACCTAAAAGGGGCTGACAGGAAGGATGGAGAGGGACTTTGGGCAAGGGAATGGGGTGACAGCACAAGGGGAATGACTTTAAACTTGCAGGGATGGATGGGATTTTGGGAAGGATTTCTTTGTGAGGGTGGGCAGGCCCTGGCACAGGGTACCCAGAGCAGCTGTGGCTGCCCCTGGATCCCTGGCAGTGTCCAAGGCCAGGTTGGATGGGGCTTGTAGCAGCCTGGGACAGTGGAAGGTGTCCCTGCCCATGGCTGGGGATGGAACTGGCTGACCTTTAATGTCCCTTCCAACCCAAACATTCTGTGATTCTCTGACTATACATCTTAAAATCAGTGTATGCATTCATTTTGCAGGCATTTCTCAACTTGGGTTAATTCTGAATTAGGGTTGATTTCTGAATGAAGGTTAATCAAGAGTAGCTGCCTTTTATTTGCCATGTAAATACTTTGTTGACATCAGCCTTACTATAACTTTAACCTTGCACCCATCTCCACCATCAGCAGCACTGAAGAACTCAGCAGAGCAGCAGAGTTGTGTGTTTTAATCTATTCCCCACTTGTAGAAACCCACTGGGAAAAAAACAAGCAAGGTAGCCTCAAGTAGAAACAAAGCAATAATTTATTCACTTATGCCCGAGATTTCCTGATAATTAAACTAAGCAAGGGTTGCTTTTCCCTGCTTGTGTTTGCTGCAGGCCGCCCCTGCTCTGCGACCACAACAATGCAACAAAGGCACCGATTGCCTCATCCTCAGCTCGGCACGGGGGCATTGTCACAGGTGATTCTGGCTGCAGAATTTGTTCCCTAAATAGATAAGGCAGAGAGAAGAAATATTCCCATTCCACAGATGTCAACAAAGGCACAGAATAAGGAAGTGAATTTCCTTGTCACAGAGCAAAGGCAGGATTTGAACAGATGTCTTGATTCCTAGTGCACATAATTGGTTTAATTTTTTGCCTCTGCTGTAGACTTACTGTGGGGAATTATTTCAATTAATCTTTTTCAGTCCTGTGATGTAATTTTTTTGGTCAATCAAATGGCCAGGGCTTCCGTGTAAAGGTAAATGAGACCAAATTGTAAAAGAATATTTTAATCTATCTTTTAAAATCGAATTTTTCTCATACAATGATCCAGTGTACACTGGTGTGTTGATATTTAGTAGTGCTATGTGGCAAGAGAGATTCCAGTAAAATGCCAAGATTGCCCTTCCTTTAGTGAGGGACAGATGTGACAGGAAGAAAATAGAAAGTGCAAGCATTATTAGATGTTATACTTTTAAAAACAATAAAATGTACCGTTGTGTTTCTACAAAGTATTATCTAGGCAGGAAAAAATTATAATTCAGGCTCTGCAAATCAAAGACTATCAAGAAGTATTAAGTAGAGAATTTGTAACTTGTTTTGTAAAACTAAAAAAAAATAAAAATAAAAAGGCATGGCTGTAACCTGTGCAGCAGTCAAGGAAGTGGAGACATCAATAAAAAAATTTATATATATATATAAATGTTATTTACCATGTTGCATGCCCCTCGTTTCTGATGCCTCCTATTGATGAATCAGTTTTCTTGTCCCACAGAGATATTTTGTGTTCTGGGGAGCTGCAGTGCTGCCTGTGCACATCTGGGGGTTGCAGGATGCTCAGAGCTTGCTGCAAGGCTGTGGAGAAGCTGCAGGTGTGTTTTCCCTGGAAGCAAACATAGGGTACTTCTAAATGGGGATGGCCTCCCTGTTCCCAGACCCACTTTGCTTTAATATGTTTATAATCTCTATTTTTAGTTTTTCTCTTGCTGGTGATAATCCCTACTCTCTTCTGCATCCGTTAAAGATGTCAACTGGTGGCACAGGCTGTAATAAAACAGCATAAATATCCTGAATTTAACAAATTGTTTTGAGAACATGATCTTGGCAGTTTCTCTTCCACCTATATTTTTAGTGTTGAAATTATTTGATTTTTTTGTGTGAAGGCTTTGTGTAGTGAGTGGCCTGCACACACACAGGCTCTGGGAGGTGGTGCTGCCTGAGCAGTGAGATAAATGCCCTGTTTCCATCAGAGAATATTAATTTCTGCTAATGACATTTTGGAAGGGAGCATTTTAAGAAATATTTGTAGACAAACTTTTCAAATGAAACATCTTATGTGCAGAACCCTCAGCCTGATACCACAGATTAAATTGCAGGAATATATCAGGGCTGACATATTTCTCTGTTATTTGTTTTTAGGATTACTCACCTTGATGTGAAAAAAAAAAAGTGCTTAAATCCTTGATTTTTTTCCCTTTGGTTATAATGGAGTCACTGTTCTTTCCTTGTCATCTGCAATGCTCAGATGCTTTTAATAAAATCCTCAGGATTTAAATTATTCACCATCTTTTTGGGGTTACATTTTTTATTCCTAATTATGCGCAAAAGATATATATCATGAAATATGCAGCATGTAATTGTGATTAAAGCGTGCAGCTTCCCTAAAGATGGGCCTATAACAGTTTGATACACCCCAAATTTAATTAGGCAGATAATGGGGTTAGAGGGGAGATCTGTAAGGATGGGGTGGGGATGGAAGTATTTGGAATGATTCTTTTTTTTTTTTTTTGATGGTGGTGGAAATCAGTTGGAAACAAATGCAAATAAAGTCATATTTCTCTCCTGTTCTCCACCTGTGTTGTCTTTTTTGTCTTGGTCTTAGGATTATCCATAAAATATTTAAAAAATATTTAAAAATCCATGAAATATTTAAAAATTTATCTACACGGGGAGCAAGTAATTCAATGAGCTGCAGAATTTTCTACAACTATTCTACAAGAATTTTCTAAAAGTTGGGTCTTTTGGTTGTTCTTTCTTGAGAAATCAAGTTTTGACCGAAACCACACTAACTTTTCCCAGGTAGATTTCCTGGGCACGTTATTAAAGGCTGTCTCCTCTGCTTGGCTGCCTGCTTTCATGAGGTCTGCAGGAATTTGATAGCTCTGAGACCTCCTTCCTCTGTCAAGCTCCCTTGTAATTGGTCTCTCAGTTCCCAAGTTATTAGGCGGATGAGAGGAGCAGGGGACGGGCAGGCAGACACAGCCAATTTCACTGCACCAGCCTCATTTCCGTAGGGAACTGGAATATAAAAAAAAAATCAATTAAGGTTAAAGACTCTCCAGTCCTTTCCTTCAATTACTTGGGCAGAACAATCCTTTGGCTGAAGTATCCACGAGACACAATATCCTCCTCAGCCTTGTGCAGGATTAAACCTCTTGGGGACGTTGTTTGGAGTGCCCAAGTACGGGATAAACTCCTGGATTTTCCATCAACATTCACTGAGCTTGTGGAGCCTTTGGCAGTGCCAGGATTCCCTGCTGCAGTTTCCAGGGATGCTGGTTCCTCTTCCAGCATCAGGAGTTTCCTGCATGGTCCCATCCTGCTTTTGGTTCAGCATCAAATGACCTTAGTGCTGCTAATTAACCAATTTCTTCTCTCCTTTTGTCTCCTTTGTCCTTTTGATTGTCTTATTTTTTCCCCACATTCTGGAAATCTCACTGATCTCCACATAATTCTGTTAATCATTCATAACTCTCCCTCCCCACCTCACTGGTAATTTGTGTTTAAATGTTTAACATTTCATCTTCTACTCCCACAATCAGAAATAATTCAAGTACAACTTCTAAGTGGCACAGACACGTCGAGAGCTTGAATGGAACCATCACCTTTTTACAAGCCATTTTCTCGACTATCTTCTAAATCACCATCAAAATCCCAAGCTAAAACAAAAAAACCCCAAACAAATGGGTTTTTATTTGCCGTTCTGACTGCAAACCAAGCCTATGTGAACAGTCTGAGATGTTTATGATCTCAAAAGCAGCAAAAATCATCAATTTTCTGCGATCCTGCTTTACCCAGTGGAGATGTCCAGTTTCAACTCTTTGGGGCTCTAATGTCTTTTTCTTCCTCTTATTTCAGTATTTGTTTTGCTAACAGCTTGTTCTGCCGTGGAACTGGTTGCTGCAAAGAAAAAAATCCCCTTGTTTGCCTAGAATCTCTATAGTGAGGGATTTTGTTTGTGTGGAGAGGAGGAAATGAAGGATGGAAATGTTAATAGAGGAAGCACACATGTTTCAGATGATGTATTATATGTATCCCCTTGTTTCTTGTTTTACTTCTCTGCGTTTTTCATTTCTCCAAGGATGTTTTATTAAAAAGAAAACCACCAAAAAAAAGAAGTGATGCTTTTCCTCAACTTGAAGACGTTTTGGTGGGATTTTGTTGTAGCATCATTTCAGTTTTTTAGTTCTTCATGGAGAAGTGTGGAACCAGGATTCCAAACCTGACCAAAACCTTTTCAACCCAAGGGAGTTGAATTTAATTTCAATTTACTGTCTCGCTCTAAGGCTGAGAGACAATTCCTCTGGCTGAACTCAGTGAGGAAAACCTTGTTTCTCCTGGCACAGCATCAACCTCTGCACCAAAATGGTGGTAAATCAGGTTTTCCAGATTTTATTTGTAACTACAGCATCAGAATCACCTTTACAGACAGAGAGAAATATTTATTTAAGATTCTAAACTCCTAGAACAGAGGCTGTGGTTTATATCATTTGCATGTAATGATCATGGCCATTATTAATTCCCCCAGTAACTCTTTACTATTAGAAAAAAAAATTGCATTGCAGGACAGCAAGTATCTACCAGCAGGTATGGTTATTTTTTATTTTTTAGCTTCTAATGCAGCAGCCTCCCTGTAAGATTTACCTTTAACCTAAAATCTTTCACCCGTTATCTATAATGCATAATTATAAATACATTGTAGTCTAGAGTAAGTACAATTAAAAAAGGTAATTAGTTTCCCTCCCTCTCTCCCATCCTCCCACCCAAGTCCTTAGGTTTAATTTTCATGATTATGTTAGATTATGAGTCATTTTAAATCATGGTATCCAGTAGAGACTACTCCTACTCTGCAGCTCTTTTCAACAGTTGTTTATGGTAGTTTCAGCCTCTTTCTGCCTCTCTGAGGCTCTTTATTTTTAAAGCAAGGCAGACAAGGCCTAAAATTATTCCATTAAAGAGGTGCAATTTTTGTAATGGGACTTAGAGTGCTCTGCAGAAGTGCAGGCAAGTTTCTTCAATATCCTGAGCATTATTCGCTCATTTAGTTAAATGATGTTTCTAATTCCCTGGTAATTACATGTAATGAGGCACTCTTTCTCTTCTTGATGAGACTTTAGCTTAATATGAGATGTCGTATTTTTTCTTTCTTTTTTTTTTTTTTTTTTTAGGGATAATTACCCTTCCCAGGAAAAGCAGGGGGTTTGTTGTGCAGAATATATAGCAAATTATTTTATTTCCTGCCATCTTGACTGCCAGTAAATTATAAAATTAAGTTTCAGTGGAGCATTAGCACCATTTTGGAAAGGCTTGAGATCTTTTTTTTTTTTTCCTTATTCATGTATTGATGTCCTTTGGGACTGTTGAGCTATTATTCATAGAATAGATGTTTTTCTGCCAATTCCTAGTATTAGATGGTATTGAAGCAGCAACATAGGTTTAATTTTTTTTGCCTGGATAATATCCAGTACAGAATGGTCTTGTTAGGTGCTTTTTCTATCAGGTAATTATCTTTATAAAGTTTTACTAACACTTCCCCCCTTCCTTGGTGACTAATTAAATTTATTTTTATGCATGTTGTAATATTAAATGCTGGGGGACTTTTTGTTTTCAGTTCTCAATGAATGTTCATAGATTTCTTGCACAGTACAACATTTAGGTCATTGGAAGGAATGAAAAGCTGCAGGATACATAAAGTTAACAACAATAATGCATCATTTAACTCCACTAAACATGAAATCAACAGTGATTTTAATTACTCTTAGCTCCCTACATTTTGTCAGTGTTGTTTCCTTCCTGTTATTTTGATGAGGTGATTCATGTCTGATTGGTTTTCTAAAAAAAAATTATTTTTGGGTTTGTTTTGTTTTAAAATTCAAAATACTGTAAAAATTATGAATGGAATACCATCTGGGAGTCAAATTGTATAAGGGTGATCTCTTCATTGAGAGCTGAATTGCCATTCTTAAAGCCATTTAAACGCCTAATCCTTACAGGAAATTCAGGGGTAGATTTATCTCCCCTACCTTCAGCTCTCTAAAAACCAGGTTTGTGGTCAAAATGAGGAAGGCACCAAGCTCCCCTATTTCCAGTGGTTGAAGTATTGTTAAATACCAGCTGTTTGTGCAAGACACATCTGCTCTGTGCCCTCACCCTGCAGGAGGAAAGAAACCAAAATCAAACTCTTGTGACAGGAGGGGAAACCTTTCTGTCCAGCAGGGGTGGCTGGAGCGGGAATGGGAGCAAGGAAAGTGATGTTTGTTATCAAAGCCTTGTGGGGTTTCATTCCCTCTCTTTGGAAGAGACATTTTTGCAGCCAGCTGGGAAAATTTACCCTGCTCATCTTTGGCAGTGGCACATTTGGAAAAGAAGGCCCTGGAAGGAGCTTTATTAATAGGAAGATGTATATTCCCGTGTGAATATATTGCATTTACACCCTTTGAAGTTGATCACACATGCTTTAAAAGATGTTAATTTAAGGGTTTTGTACGGTCAGCTTCTGAATCTGTAGTGATCAAAGGACTAAATCTTGAGACTGGTGGGCTCTTTTATCAGCAGTGCACTTTTCCTGTCTAAGAACCACAGTGCTGCAAAGTTCTAAATATAAAGGCACATCTTCATGATAAAACCAAGATTTTGAGAGGCTAAAGTGCAATCAGCGGTAGAAAATAAATGTCATAAATAACTTTTTGATCCCAAATACTGTGACCCCAATTCTATAGAAAGAAGCTGGAAAAATATGACTGCATCTCACTCTTTATTTCATCTTAAGCAATTTGACATCAATCAAATGACTATAGAGGCAAAGGCATGAACGTTTATTTCCCAGCCCACAGGATTGCTGTCAAATTGCAATTTTCAAAATTGAAAGAGTTGTTAAGCTAGATTTTCTCCATTTTCTTCCTAGTTCTTTCCCTCAAACTTTCAGAAATGTGCCTCTCAATTTCGCAGTGTACTATCCTACAATGTGCGAGGAAATTAAAGGAGCTCCTGAAAAAAATTCCTTACCGTGCAGTGGTAAAATCTCATTTTCCTGTCTGCAACTCAGTGTATAAATCCAGAGGAAGACTACATCAAAGAACAGGGTGTGAATGAAATTTGAGCATTAAGATAATGCCCTGGTGAGGCTGGCAGCTAAAAGGAACAAGTTTTGGTACCTTCATGTTACGTGATTTAAAACTCTCTGGCCAGGACTGGTTATCTCCAGCCTGCTGCAACTCAAATTTTATCAAATACTGCTGAGGAGGGGAACCTGCTGCTCTAAGGGTGTCAGCTTGGGGCAAAATCTTCTCCTCAATATTAGAGGAAGGCAGGACATTAAAAGCTTTTGCAACAACAGAAGTTGGAAGTTGGTTGAGATCTGTGGTCCCATTATCAAGAAAGCCACAGAAATCCTCTCTCATTAAGTTTCTCTGAGTTTCTGAAAGCCAAAGCTCCTGGATAGCCCTGAGCAGGTCAACATGTCCCTCATCTTTAAAATCAACAATAATGTTCTGCTCATGTCTTCCAGCTGCCTCAGTCTGGTAGGAACTTCAAAGCCTGCCTAATATATGCAATTTTCTCTTTAAAACAAGAACAACAAAAAGCTTCTAGTGGAGAGAGTGCCTGTCTCAGCTGTGCTGACCCACATGCAGCCCTGAACTCTGCCAAAGGAATTCCAGCTTCTTTCTAAGATGCTGCCACAACCGCTGGGGGGTGCAGGGTTGTTCTGAGGTATCAGGTGTGATGTAGGAGATAACAATCAGCTCCACATCTGCTTCAGTTCCATATTTAAATAAGGAAAAATTATTAGGCTTGTATTATTAGTCCCTGAGATGCACCTGGAGAGCAGGAGAGGAGTGAAGGTAAGTTAGGCTGATACAGGAGTCTGAGCTTAGCAGCACCTGATTTGTAATTTTTCAAATACTATTCTTCCCCAGTGTTTGGCTTCTCCATTTTCATCTCTCAGTCTTCCTATTATTTACCTCCAGGAATTTATCTGATGAAGGAAAAAAGTAAAAGTGGGTGGGAGTGGGAAACCCAGTCTATTCCAGTTGTTCAGATTGTACATTTATGTCATGATGAGATAATGCCATGTTGTGAATTCAGTATAAAACCCTGCGAAATCTTGGCAGTTTGGGCTTTATTCCAGGGCTTAAAGATTGACAGGTGTCACCACGCTGAGCTGGCCTTGCTTGTGAATATACAGGCATTCAGATATGTACATCAGACAGTTTTGGACAGACAGTGCTGGAGAATTATTCTCTGTTCTTGCATGGAAAGAGGCTCAAACTCCCAGCTGGTGCTCTGTGGGGTGGAGGTGAGAAGAGCAGGGTGGCTGCTCTTTGTGCCTGCCAGATGTGAGGTGGGGAGCAGCTGTTTGGAGAAGGGTCCATCCCCCAGGAGAAGGGTCCATCCCCCAGGAGAAGGGTCCATGCCCCAGGAGAAGGGTCCATCCTCCAAAAGAAGGATCCATTGTCCAGGAGAAGGGTCCATGCCCCAGCAGAAGGGTCCATCCTCCAGGAGAAGGATCCATCTTCCAAGAGAAGGTCCATGCCCCAGGAGGAGATGGGTCCATCCCCTAGGAGAAGGGTCCATCCTCCAGGAGAAGGGCCCATGCCCCAGGAGAAGGATCCATGCCCCAGGAGGAGAAGGATCCATCCTCCAGGAGAAGGGCCCATGCCCCAGGAGAAGGATCCATGCCCCAGGAGAAGAAGGATCCATCCTCCAGGAGAAGGGCCCATGCCCCAGGAGAAGGATCCATGCCCCAGGAGGAGAAGGATCCATCCTCCAGGAGAAGGGCCCATGCCCCAGGAGAAGGATCCATGCCCCAGGAGGAGAAGGATCCATCCTCCAGGAGAAGGGCCCATGCCCCAGGAGAAGGATCCATGCCCCAGGAGGAGAAGGATCCATCCTCCAGGAGAAGGGCCCATGCCCCAGGAGAAGGATCCATGCCCCAGGAGGAGAAGGATCCATCCTCCAGGAGAAGGGCCCATGCCCCAGGAGAAGGATCCATGCCCCAGGAGGAGAAGGATCCATCCTCCAGGAGAAGGGCCCATGCCCCAGGAGAAGGATCCATGCCCCAGGAGGAGAAGGATCCATCCTCCAGGAGAAGGGCCCATGCCCCAGGAGAAGGATCCATGCCCCAGGAGGAGAAGGATCCATCCTCCAGGAGAAGGGCCCATGCCCCAGGAGAAGGATCCATGCCCCAGGAGAAGGTCCATCCCCCAGGAGAAGGATCCATGCCCCAGGAGAAGGGTCCATCCTCCAGGAGAAGGATCCATGCCCCAGGAGAAGGGTCCATGCCCCAGGAGGAGAAGGATCCATCCTCCAGGAGAAGGATCCATGCCCTAGGAGAAAGGCCCATGCCCCAGGAGAATGAGGGGAAGCTCAGCCCTGCTCCAGGTGAGCCTTTCAGGCTGGGCCGGGCTGTCTGTGAGGAGGAGGGAGGTGGAACTGCTGGGATTTTGCTCTCCAGGGAGGGGGAACTGCCGGGATTTTGCTCTCCAGGGAGGTGGAACTGCTGGGATTTTGCTCTCTAGGGAGGTGGAACTGCTGGGATTTTGCTCTCCAGGACATGTCCAAGAGCCTCGGACGCTGCCGGCCATGGGAGCATCGGTCAGTGCACGGAGTCCTGTGTGCCAGCACTGGCCTGAGTCCAACACTCCTTTCACAGGGGCTAATTAGGAGCCATCAGATTAAATTCCCCGTGACTTTATTAGTGTCTCTGAGCCAATGGCCTGCAGGCAAAGCCCCTGTGAGTAAATCAGAGCAGTAACCATTTGTTGACGTTTGTGTCTGTCAGCCCCAGACATGGGCCCGTGTCCTGCTGGTAAATGTGGCTCTGTCACATGCACTTACACCACTGCACAGAGTTCAGATTGTTACAAATGCCTTTATCCATTCCCATTGACATTTTAAACAAACGGTGATATATTTAGTACAATAATTACAGTTATTTGATTACCTTACTTTTAGCCTGAAGTAGAAGGCAACTGACAGATGTGAATACCTCCGAGACCAATACTCTGTAATAAACTAACATTATTTATTACAAGATGCATTTTATTAATAGGAATTGGCAGTAATTAATTCAGTAAAGTTGATGTTACTAATAATTACATGTAATTCATGAAATATTTATGAAAGAAAACTGTGTATAAAAATGACGCAAAGGTCATTTAGCTAATTAGTTAATAAATGTCACCAACATTTCTAGTGAGTCTCTCTAATTCTGAACAGTTTCAGCTCTTTCTTAGGGAAATGCTTTTTGAAACGTTTTGTTTTCGTGCGTGACATCCTGAGATGGAAGTCAACATTTCTGGTTATTGTTTTGAGCCAATGCATGTACTGTTTCCTTTGCTAATCCACTTTGGCCTCTTCCCTTGTTCATAGTGAAAGATCCTAATTAGAGATAGCACGAGCTCAATCTAATTTAGGTTATCAGTGAGTTGCGGTGTCTCCCAGTTTAAGGATATATGAATATATCTCTGTCTTTTTAACTTGATTCCACTGACTTTCCATGGAATCAAATAACCATCATCCAAATTAATAGCTGACATCTGAACTGGAAAAATCTTAATGTCATTTCTGCCCGGATTGAATTCAATGGCAAAAGAGCCCATTGACCTTGTGAGCTGCAGGATCAGACCCTGGGCTGCTCCATGGTCATGGCTGGAACTGTGATTTTGCACCGGTTTTTTGGGAGCCTTTGCCATGGGATGTGCCAGTGCTATTTGCACAGGAAGGTGCAGGATGAGGTTCTCTCATCACATAGAGTGTAACACAGGCTGCTTGAGACTGGTTTTGGCCAGTTTTTCACATGTTCAGACAGTTTGAAGCATGAAGAGTCAGAGAATCCACATCTCCTGGCCATCTTCAGATCCTGGGTGGGATCTGGCTTCAGTTTCCCGCTGCAAGTCTTTGTCAAACACAAATTACTGGGCTCAAGGAAGAGTTCTGCAGTACGAAATTCCTTGTTTCCTTCTGAAGAAAGGCAGACTTGGTGATCTAATCGTGTTCTTGTCCATGGGTCTGTGAGAGCCACCTTTGCACTTCCCTCATTCTGGCATTGCTCTCTGCTCATAAAACAACCTTCAGCACTCTGCCTTTTGGCAGGGGAGGGAACTGCTCGAGGACTTCAGGGATGAGGGGTGAAGAGAGCAGCGTGCTCACTGCCCTAAATCCAGGAGTGAGGAGTGGTGACCAAGGGCTGATGTCACTTCTACACTCTGCTCTGTGGGTGGGTCAAATGGCTCTGAAACAGCTCTGGGCAGGGGGAGGGACACAGGGCTGCCCTAAATCAGGGAGGGGATGTCTTGGAGTTGAGTCTTCCTTGAAGAACTGTTCTCTGTCTTGGTGTTGCTGCACTGACAAGGAGTTTAGCCAACCATTACCACGAGGTCCTCAAAAGCATACCTGTGTGTGGAACCAAAATTCTTCCTGTTTTTGTGAATGAGAGGCTGCTGATCGCTGAGGAAACTTTGGTTCTCAGAACTCATTCCTCAAGTTAGCCATTCACAACAACAAAATATCCAAGGACCACTGTCGCTGCTGGACACGAAATAAAGACCAAAGAAACTCCAAAATTCTCAGAAGGCAAAGAAACCAGAAGGCTTTATTGTCACATTCTTCCTGCTGTTTTATAAGATGTTACCATACAAAAGGAACATGACTGGTGCATAGGAACGACACCTCTCTAATTCCATTGGTCAAACAACAGAAGCAGAAAAACACCAGCTGGGCAAGGTTGTTATGAGAAAAGGAAGTTATTTACACAAGGCTGTTTTGAGAAAGAAACTTGTTGAGAAGATTTCCCTTGGGAAAGAGCTAGCAATTGTTAGCAAGCTAAAAAAATCTCTCAGGCTCATAAATATCAGGCCCACAGACCACCCCTTTATTAAGTGCCAGGCTCAGGCACTTCCAAATGCCATCACTTTGTACAGTAATATACCAGTAAATACAGAATTACACACTGATTAACTCGGGTCTGTCTCTTTACCATGAACATGCATGGATGTATAATAAATAAAACAATTAAATGGATAAATAACATCCAAACAACAGCGTGGCCACCCTAAGTTATGCATTGGAAAAGAATGATTGTATTTAGCAGTGAGAGAGGTGTTCTTAAGGCCTCTTAACACCCTTGTGGTCCCTACTGAGGTGGCCCTGTCCCTGGCTGATGGCATTCCCTATGGAAAACACATGCCTGTGTGGTGCTGAAGAGGATGAGCCAGAGCCATATCAAGCTCTTGGTCCTCCCCTACCAAATCCAGCTCAGCTCATTAGTAAATGACAAGGTTTGGCCTTGCAGTACTACATAGCCTAAGTGAATAGGGAAACAATTTTCTGAGATTATTTTAATTGCCTGCCTTGGAAAATAAAAATGAGAAAGCTCTTGTTATTTTCAATTAATAAACAGGCTCTCAGGAAGAAAGAGCTTCAGCAGCAAGCAGGAGGAACGGCAAAACAAGGCAAGGGAAATATGCACAGGAGGGGCTGTGGTACAGGACATGCACAAACCCACAGCACCTCTCCCTGCTCTGTGAACCACCTGAGCCTTTACCTCAGCTCCAGGCAGCCCTCCTGATGGGCAACCACCCTGGGGAAAACAGAGCAATCCCGAATTGTCTCAAATACGTTTCCTAACCAGCAACTGGCCCTGAGAGAACAATCTGAAACTCTCTGTCTCCTTATCTTCTGTCGACATCATTTTTCAGAAGGGGCAACAGGACCAAATTAAATCGTTGTGCTGCAGACAGTCTGTCTGATTGCCTTGTGGCTGTTGCCCATTCCGAAGATTTCCTCGGGCAGTTTAAAACTAAGTCAAGAGGAAAGTTCGTGTGTGCTCGTGCACACAGATGCACACAACCCTGTGGCTCCCTTCTCTTACACTTACTCAATTATGGGATACATTTACGGCTTAAGGAATTCAGACTCCAGTTGTTCTATGCCACGGCCAGTTCCTGATGATTAAAAATGTCAGGAATCCCCCTCTCCCTCCATGCTTTTTTTCCCCAAATCCAGATTAGGAACTTGAAAGAAAGAAAATAATAAGATGTCTATAAATTAGTTTAATCCAAATATTATTTGTGGAAAGAAGCATAGGGAAGTGTGACTGGCTGTGCTTGTATCTGATTTGTTGTGTTCACTTAAGGCAGGAGCAGAGGGCTTGCTTGTCTCTTGTCTCTGGTGTTTTTTGGGTCTTCCTCTCATGTATGAAGCCCAGCTTGTCTGCAGAAGGTTTGATTTTGGACTGAGGAGCAGCAGCTGGGGCTGAACAGACACAGTGAGCACGGTGGAAGGGGAAGAGGCTGGGAAATGAGACTTGCAGCAAGCAGCAAATGGATTTGGAGACCCTGATTGCAGTACAACAAAAGAACCCTCTGGGACATATTTTACTCACTGTGGGCAGGAGAGAGCCGTGTTCTTGGGACATCTTTCTGCAGGCTGAATGCACAGTCATCACCTTTGGATTGTGTCCAAGTGCTGCTGAGGGTCCCGATGGCTCTTGGGCAGCATCAAATCCATGTGGATGTCACCTCACCCCTCACTGTGAATGCACCTCCTGGAGCACGGGGCTGCACGGGGCACTCCTGGTCCAGAAGAGACTTCTGCCTCGGGGTAGAGATTTGATCCTTTGGAAGAAAGGAGAAAAACCTTCTCTCCTGCCCCAGTCTGTGGGGGTTTGGCTGTATCACGAACGGATGTCCTCAAATCTCTTTGTGTTGTGCTGGAGGGATCCAAGTCCCATCCCCTTGTGTGCCTCTGAGGATATGAATGGGGATAGGGATGAGCTCAGGATGGAACAATTCCCCATGGATAGAGCAGTTTCAGTCAGAAATCAGTGCTGTTGGCTCCTACTTCAGACCCTGAGCTTCTGGAATTGCCCCATCTCCTGTTGCCAAATTGACTCTAGGACAGTGCTCTCTGCATTCCTGCTCAAGTCTTGCTTCTTTGTCTCTTAATGTCTCAGCAAGTCACAAACCACCCAGTGAAATCCCCCAGCTAACTCTATATAAACAATATAAATACCTGGGGAAGGAATATTTCACAATTTCTCTGTAGGGTGCTAACTTGACCCAGTATTTATTCTTGCATTAATATAAACCACAGGTGTTGTCAGTAAAGAAGCAAACATGAAAGACTGGTAATTGTTTCTTCAACAGCAAATTAATATAGGAAAAACATATATAAAACAATATATATCATTTGCATATTATTAAATATGCATATAGTCGATATATATATATATTAAAAAAAAAAAAAAGAATGGTTTGTAAGAGGAAAGGCAGCACGCACAGGGCTCTTCACCACCCTAGGCACAATTTTGCTCTCCCCGAGGATCCAGCCCCTGTTTTTGTATTGTTGTCTCATGACTGCCCAGCCCAACACTCAGCATTCACAGGCAAAGAAGACATGGGGAAATTTAAAAAAGACTGAGGAAAGTCAAGAAAACAAAACCACGCTTTTTTTTCTAGGAAAACTTGGTGGAAACCCTAGAAGGTGTTAAATTGATTTAATCCTTGCCGTGTTTTATTTGGCTGCTGTTGGTTTTGGCATAAGAAATGAGTTCTGCTATTTTAGCCAGCATTTCTGAATGTAGTCTTGAACAGGGGAGTGTTTTTAGAGATGATTTTAGAAAAAGCTGCTCTAAAAAAACAAAAGCTGTCCCCTGCACAGTAGACTAGAATATTTCTAAAGTCCTTTTCCCCTCTCTTTCTCCTTGAAAACACATTTGTAACCATTAGTTGTGTGTCACGTTTCCTGATGTGGGTATTTTGTCCCTTTGCATCCCCTCCTAGGGGGGTCAGGGCTGCTGCCTCTCCAGCCCTGCTGCTCATGAATCATCTCAGTCCAGAGGGCTCCAGGATTTGCAACTCCCTTCCTGCTGCAAACTTTTGGAGAGGTTTCCAGTCTTAGGAAGGATCCATTCCTTGATGGGACCTTTACATTAAGAACTAATTAGAAGTACTTAGAACCAGATGCCTTCTGTAGTGTTTTACTCTAAAGGCAATTTATCTTGTCACTGTTCAAATGCCAGAATGTAATAAGGAATAGTCCAAAACTTGCAGAAAAAGCAGAAGCTCAAACAAGCCAAGAAGCTGTAGCAGAAGATACTTTCTTTTAATATCTCCTGCTACTACAAGTTCAATAAAAGTTATGAAACTGGAAACTTTATTAATTTCCTTCTCAATAGGTAAATTCTGTGTATCCTAAGCTTACTGTGTAAGGACGCTTAGTGAATAGTGATTAAAATTTGAAATAGGCAAAAATATTTCCCCCAGAAATATTTCCTGTTGGAATTGTCGACTTTGATCTTCCCATGCCTTGCATTTGTCAATATTGGCTGTCACTGCTGTCATGTAGTCAATTTGTCTCCTTAGTAGACTTCTCTAAGATTTCTCTAAACTTCATCAGTGCAAATTACTTTCTAAGCCACGACAATATTTTGTTCCTCACCTCCCACAGCCCCTTACTAAAATTTCTTGGTTTGGAGATGAGTTTGTCAAAAGTCACGAGCTGAGTTTCTGCATTGCTTCTCTCAAGCTCTTCATATCACACAGAAACAGCAGGCTCAGTAAAGGAAACTTTTGTGATTTTTAATAATTCCTTTTGGATGTGAGAAGGTCTTACACTGATGGTTTCTCACTGCTGGACAGCTGCAGAGTGCATGTTTGGGTGTTCATAGAATTGCAGAATTGTTTAGGTTGGAAAGACCCCTGAGACCATCGAGTCCAACCCTACCCCAGCACTGCCAAGGCCACCACTGCCCCTTGTCCCCAAGTGCCACATCCACACGTTCATTCTACTCTTCCAAGGCTGGTCACTCCACCACAACCCTGGGCAGCCTGTTGCAGTGCTTGACAACTGTTTAGGAAATTTTCCTTAATATCCAATCTAATCCAATCTACAAATCCCCTGTGCAACCATTCCCTCTCCTCCTGTCCCTGTGTCCCTGGGAGCAAAGCCCAACCCCCCCGGCTGTCCCCTCCTGGCAGGGACTTGTGCAGAGCCACAAAGGCCCCCTGAGCCTCCTTTGCTCCAGGCTCAGCCCCTTTCCAGCTCCCTCAGCCCCTCCTGGGGGTCCAGACCCTTCAGCTAGCTGGACCTAATTTGCCTTTTTCTGTGTGTGTCCCCAAAAAGAAACCTTACCCTGTTATGAAGTGACATTACACTTGGGAGGGCAGAAACCGGGGGAGAAGTGGGTTTTTAAGTAGTTTACTGAGCAATCCTACAAAGAAAGGATCTCCGAGGTATTTTTGGTTACCAAACCGATTTCCTTTCAGATGCAAATCTGCTCGCTGGTGTAAAACTGCAAGGATTTGCAAAGTTATGTTTCTAAAGCAAAGAAAATGTTAGCAAGCCTCCAAACAAAACCACCTTCTCTTTCTCCAGATTAATCTGTATTATTTACTAGTGTGAGGGAAGACTCAATGGGGCTTGTAATGAAACCAAACTTCAGAATTCGCCGTGGCACCCCCAAGCTAAAAGATTTTTAGGTGAATTGCTGTGGCTTTTTGTACCGTGTATGATTTCCATATTGTTTGACATGTTTTCACTTGACATCAGATTAGCCAACAGGTTAAATATTGTGGTTTCAAAGTGTTAATTTAGCATGCTTGCAAATTAGAATTTTAACATATTTGGAATTTTGATGAGACTAAAAGGCAAATTGTAATGTTTAAAGCAGCTGATTTTAGGTGCAGTTCAGCAATTAAGTTAATTTCGAGCTTTCTGATGCTGAGAAGGCCACTCAGGGCTGATAATAGCTTATTTTCTCAGATGGAGATTGAGGAGCTCACTACAAACTTCCAAACGAACACATGTGCTTGATTTGTCTATTTGTATTCAAGTTTACCTTTTCTGGTTGTCAGTAACACTACCCCACCTGCCCTATACAGCCTGTAGTGCTCAAACCTATTTGGAAAATCATCTGAATAGGGATTTGCATCATTACAATTTCCTTTCCATTTAGGAAGCATCTGCTATAGCTTTAAAAGTAACAGGTTTGAAGAGGCCACAGGCTGTGAAACAGACTAAACCATTATTAAAATGAAACAAAAACTTAAAAAAAAAAAAGCTAGCTGGACCTAATTCAACAGCAGTTTCAACTTTTTTTTTTTTTTTTACTCTTTTTACCTTGGAAAGGTTAAAAGCATTTGGGCCCTTGTGGAAGATGTAATTGCATTTCAGCCTTGTTTATGTGTGAATCTAAAGAATACTGATAATCTGCCATGTGAAAAAGTTCTGTTCTTCTGCTCACAGGCAATCCTTCTTGTTCCTAACACGTCTGTCTATTAAGAAAACAGCTAAAGCCTAATTGGAACTTTTATCTGTACCACGTCACACTAACCGATCAACCATTGCTAGCAGCCACATAAATGTTATTTTAAGCACCTCAGTTGTACAGATCCAAGCAGTGCAAGGAAGGAGGGACAACCTCAGCTGCAGGTTTTTCCTCACAACAATTAAAGAGCAAAATTCTGTGAAGATGTGCTTGAGCAGGTTAAGATAACAATATTATCTTGCTAACCCTCATGCCTGTCGTTTCCATAGGCAGCTGGAGGTTTTGTCAGGGGAATCGACTCATCCCAGGACATTTCTGTCTCTAATTAGTTTTTCTGGTTTTTTGAATGTGGGCAGCACCATCATGGTGCTGCTTCTTTCCCATTTATCTCAAAGGAAAGCTCTGAAATATCCAAAATATTTCAGCCAGACTTGGTCCTTTAATCTGATTCCCTGATTTTCCTGAAGTGGGACACACAATCTCCTCTCCAGCTTCTCTCTGCTTCTCTGCCCAAGCCCCAGCTTTGCAGGAAAATAAAACCAACCTCATTTTAAGAATTGTTTTAGGTGAGCAGGATATTTTGTTTATGTGTCTGTTTGCTCCACTTCTGAGTCAGTGCCTGGAAGTTTGACTTTGGCTTCTCCCGAGTCTCATTGCCCACATCCCAAATGGAAAGAAAAAATATAACTGCTTTCCAAAACCGTTCAGTGATGGGTTGTTCTTGCTTTTAGAGGGAGCAGGGTTTAGCCAGGGCAAAGGGAATCCCATCCCAATCTGTGTTAGGGTCCAGAGAACACTTGTGCTGTTTTTGAAAAGTTACAGCCTGGATTTTCAGGAACAGTTCCTTTGATGGTTTTTGCTTCTCTCTACACATCCCTTGATCCAAAAATAGAAATTTCCTTTTTTTTTTTTTTTGTTTCCTGATAGTATTGCTGGTTTGTACTATCTGGCAGGCACCACAGAGTTGCTCTCAGCGGGGTTATTGTGATGCTCATTAGGAAATTGTGTTTTGAGTGTTTTTAACAGGATTTTTGGATCCTGAATGTTGGACTTGGGAGAAGAACCTGACTTTGAAACAGCGATAGACACTCCCTCCTTGAACATCATGAGGCCTTTTAAAATCCTCTTCCATCCTGCTCTGCCAAATTAATGGGCCTCTGGAGAATAGGAAATTGAGCTCCTTCATTGTCTCAGGGCAGAACTGAACACATCCCTGTCATTTGGAGGAAGGAAAGATGAATTCTTCCTGAAGCCCACCTGGCTGGAGCTGATTGATCAGCTGGTGGAGTGCAGCATGCACTGGGAGCAGGGACACAGCCCACTGTGGGGTGATGGAACACGGGAGTGCTGGGGATGGAGCTCCAGTGGGGTTTTCTTTGCCTGGTGATGATGGTGCTTCAGTCATGTTTTGTTGGCAGTAATGCCCAAACCCATGACTCAGATTCCTTCAGGAATGCTCAGAGGTTTGGACTCTGCTGCTGTGATCCCCGTGGAGGGGATTTGACCTTCCCAAGAGTGGAGGAATCAGCGAGGTGGGGCTGAGCTCCTGCCAAGCTCCTGCTGACCCAAGAGGAATGGCTGGAGTGGTTTGTTGTGCTGCACCCCCACGACCGAGTGGGTGTTTCCATTTTAGGAAAGGGGTTTCAGTTTCACCTCAGAACCTTTAAGGGAAAAGCACCAGAAACTTCTGTGTTTCCTTCATTGTAATTGGTCCAGTGCCAGAACAGGGGCACTGGTTGGATCTTGGAAATGCTTCTCAAAACCTGCAGCTCTTTCTATAGGGCAGCAAGCCCAAAAACCCTCCTAAAACATTAAGTATATAAGAAAGAGCATTGAGGTGCTTAGGGCTTTTTAAGGTGTCTTAGCCAGGTGTAAAGGGGCTCCCCATACCTGTGCACAGCTTTTGTTTTTGTTTTGTATCGTTTGTTATTTTCTCTTTAATTAAAACCTTGTGCTTTTCAAAACACACCTGATCAGCCATCTCGCAATTATTTTAAAGCCATTTCTGGGAGGTTGCAGGTCAGCCATGTTATAAATGCATAGTATATAGTTGGCTTTTCGCAAATATTAGAATGAATACTGTATGTAGAATGTAAGAAGATTGTACTGTATTTTCTTTATTAATAGAATTTAGAAATGTGATGAGTGTATACTCCTTATGATGGCATCTTAGTGTGAGAACACTGAGGTCTATTGCTTTCTTGCATGAAGATTGCTGACCAAGGAAGCGATTAAACTTCTGTTATCAAGTATCTTGTCCAAGTGAAAATGACCAGAACCCCAGGAGAAGAATTTATGGACCTGTGTTATCAGATAGAGTAGAGACACCCGAGGACAGGTCTGCCAGATGAAATGGTTGGGGGGAGTTGAGACTAAACAAAAGAATTCACACTCAAAAGGAATGCTTGAATCATGCGTGTGAATTTTTAAATATGCATCAAGCTGATGTTTTTAAAGGGAAAACTGTTGTTAAAGGCGTGCTGGCTGGTTCTCTGCCAGGCACCCTCGGTCAAGAAAATGTACTTTGGTTTTATCTCTCCTAATTGTCTATTTTCTTAATTTTTTATTAAACTTCTAAATTCTTCCAAAAAGGTGAACCTCGTTTTTCACAGCCCTCAGAGCTTGATACACCTTTGTGGGGCTCAAAACACTCTGGCCACCACACAGCCTGTGCCAGTGGTTCATCCCTCACACCAGCAAAGGAACCAGGATGCTTGGGTGGCTGTGTTTGTGCAGTCTGCAAGATGTAGAGCCGCATGGAAGGGTACAAAATTCCTCTTTACTCATCCTTTCTTTCCCAAGGCTGCTTTGATAAGGGGATTCCATTTGCTGCTGCAGACTCTTGCCGAGGCTCGGGAGGTATCCCGTTTCGGGGAGGTTTGTCTGACACTCCGAGCATCGCCCTGCCCCATTGTCTGCAGGAGCACGATGGAACTTTTGTGCCCTCGCTTGAGCTCCTGCCCTGCGGCCCCGAGCAGATCATTCTCCCTGCAATTAGCATTCATGGTCAGCTAAGCAGAACTTCTACAACACATCTGCCCTGCTTTGAAGGTTGAGTTACATGGTTTCAAAGTGCCAGAGGAGAGGTTCCTATATGAAGAAGATATCTGGGAATATCTATTGTCTTTTTGTGTGTTTAATGCTTGCACTTCAGGTAGGATTTCCTTGCTGTTTATTCAGTGTTTTCTAATTTAGCGCACGATAAAGTGGGATAGAGAGTAAGAACACAATGGTTTTAAAATTTTCCATTGAATTTTGTTCTAGATTTCCAATTGCATTTTTGGATTTGGGAGAGGAGGTGGTATTTTTGCTTTTTCAGAAAATTTTTGTGTGTTATTTTTAAAGTTTTGGCATTTTTGCAAACGTAGCAAAATTTTTTTCCCCCAATATTCTATGTACAGAGAGCTCCATATAGTTGGCATTCAGAGAAGCATCACAGAATCATAGAATGACTTGGGTTGGAAGGGACCTTAAAAAAAATATTCTGAATGTTGATATGGCCAGCATGCTGTATAAATGCCTCCTTTGCTAAAAATATCTCCAGGTCAAAACTTCTCCTTGTGTCTCCTATGAAGAAAACCTGGGAGAAGGGGAGGCTCCAGGGAGACCTTAGAGCCCCTTCCAGTACCTAAAGGGACTCCAAAAGAGCTGGAAAGGGATTTTGGACAAGGGCCTGGAATGACAGGACAAGGGGGAATGGGTTTAAGCTGAAAGTGGGTAAATTTAGATGGGCTGAAATGTGCAAAAACCCTCGCTGGCAACACAATCTCTGGATTGCAGTACTGGGTTTGGGAAAAGAACTCAAATTGTATGATAATTTTTTTGTTGCCATGTTTGAATTAATCTCTGCAATTTATTGTTTTAATGGATCTAATTATTGGGATATTTAATTTTGGCTAGGACCTCTCAGTGTGTATATGGCCCTTAAAAAAACTTGTTCCTTTAAGAGATAAACTTTTAAAAAGGGATTTTTAAAAGATATAAACTTCTAAAACTTTTTAAAAGGTGACTTCTATTGGCCTATGTGGTAAAAGGATAATTTTCCTGGGTTTTGAATGGAGAGTTATGAGTTCACTGTGACCGAAATACCAGTGAAAGTGTAACACAGGTGATCACTTTTTCTAATGTAAATCATTTAACATTGGTAATTTTCCTCTGTTGCTAATGCCATTAGTTATTTTAGAGGTAAAAAATAAAAGGATGTTTTACCTGCCTTTTTTTTTTTTAAATTTTGCTAGCTACCCATAGCTTAACTTAATGATTTGTATAAGTGATAGTAATTGCTGAAACTACAGTTGAGTATTATTAGCTATAAAATGAACATGGTTATATGTCCAACACAACTAGCAAGGAACAGAAATGCAGTTGTATCCAAGAGAAAATAATTACAGCAATAATCAGTGTAATTCATGATAATGGCTGAATTGAATTTCACACCATAGCTCCAAGCACTTACATTTAATGAATGTAGTTTGTGCTTGTTTACTAAAAAGGTTTTTAGCAGAAAATCGATAATGTAACTTCAGTGTTTCTAATTGCAAATGCAATTTTTTTAAAAAAGTAGTGGTTCAATAAGGATTTTGTAGGGAAAATTAAGGTATGTGAGTGCAGCAAATGCTGTTACTTTAATTAGGCTACCTGTACATTAGTGCTATAGTTCCTTAATATTTATTTATTACTCCATATTGATTAAAATTGGTTTGCATTCCATTTTTAAGACTAGCTAATGTAATGAACATTGAAACTTTTCAGCAGGCGCTGGCTGTGACTAAGCAGATCATTTCTAATGGGACTGCCCTCACAAAGAGGTGTTTTTACCTTAAAAGCATTATCATGCCAGCAAGGAGGCACAGGCCTGTCTGCAAAGGTGCTTTCTACATGTTGAATAAATACAAAAGAGTTGCTCATCCTTCACGTGGAATGGCAGAATGAATAAAGTGATTGGCACTTGGTGGTGTAATTATAATTGCTTAATTGGTCCGAGTGTGTTCTTGGCCTCATTTGTGGTGAGGGAAACTGCTGGGGTTTAAAATGGTGAGGAAGCTGAGGAATGCAATGCCAGGTGAATTTTTCAGTTCCTCGGGCTCACAATCCGGGCTGTGGCCTCTTGGAGCAGGTTGGAGGAGGGACGTAGAGGTTATTGAGATGTACAACTGATGCCTGAAGTTTGAGCTTTCATAATTTCAGGTTCTGTGGTGCCCAGGGGTGCAGCTCTGAGCTCACAGTCAGTGTCACTCAGCTCTCTGCACACAGCAGGGACACAAAACAAATCCTTGTCCTGCTGCACACCAAGGACAACTTTCAGCCCAACAGCACAAACAAGGGTGGCTGAAGAGAGAAAAGAAGAAGGATGGGACCTTACAACCTGGAGCTATAATTGCACAATTAAATCCCAAAATACAAAAGGACCAAAACTTATAAAAGTGTGAGACCTCGTGACCGGTCAGCCATTTTGGGACCATTTTGGGACCATTTTGGGTCCACCTTGGATGTAGCCCTGGTCAGGCTCTTGTCCTGCCCAAGGTAGATCCTGGAGGCTTTTTAACAAATCCCTACTTTATTCTCTAGCTCTGTCCAGTCGCTGTTCAAGGTCAGCTTTCCCAAGGCATCACAACTCTAGCAAGGATAACCATAAATAATCCCAGAGACAGATTTATGGGATTAAACCTCACAGTGCTACTTTTCCTGAAGTCAACAGCAAATCTCCCACTCTGTTACCTGGTGGATGACAATGACAGGTGCACGTCTGAGGCTGGGCAGTACAAGGGAGGTGGGAGTGAAGGCAGAGCATTCAGAAAACAGAAGAAAGAACAATCAAAGGTGGGGTTTCTGGAGCTCAGCTCCCTGCAAACACAGCCTGCTTTTACCTCTAGGCTCTTGGAGACAAAGCCCAAGTCCTACATTGATGGGGAAAAGGGGAAGAACTGTGAGCCCCTCCTGAACTTTCTCACACAAGTAACTGAGCCACCTTTATATTCTGCAGGGAGGGTTTTGAATGGGTCAAAATTCATGGTTAGTGGAGATGTTTTGTCTTAAAATCATAGAACCACAGGTTTGGGGTGGAAGGCACCTCTAAAGCTCATCTGGTCCAACCTCCCTGCCAAAAGAAGGGACATCTTCACAAGGATGAGAAGAAAGTCATTAAGTCATGGACCCTCCAAAGCCAAGGTGATCTTCCAGCTGGAGGGATGTCACCACCCAACCAGCAGCAATAATATTGTAACTGGACTTAAACTGTGGCAGCAAATTAAGTGCAATTCACCAGGAAAATATTAAGCGATCCATAGGGGTTTAAAAAAATAAACCCTGATCACTCAAGATTTGTGCTCTGATTATTTTCTGCGGCTGCCTGCCCTCAGTGCTAGAACCAGCACTGCATTTTCTGCTGGGTTCAGTCAGGCATTTTACTCTACAAAAACAACTAGCTCCTTTCCAACCAATGATTACTTGTAATTATGCTTTCCCCTGCCATTATTCTAATAGACTGTCATGCTGCACAGAGGAGGCGTTTGGAGGCTGCTTTTATGGATGGACTGTTGGAACACTTAATATAGCTCTATTTTTGAATTATCAGGTTCTATCCTTTTGAAGTCTGTGTTAGTGGAACTCCTATTTATGAAATGTGCTGTGCTTAAAGGTTTGCTATTGATGAAGAGGTCCAACAGAGGCCTTTATCGTAAGTACTGTAGCATTCTCCCTGAGAAATAAATAGCCTTGCTAAAAGGTATGTTGTGTACCAAGGTTGCAAATTATCAGCCAAGCACCTTATAACTGTATACTTCAAAAATACCTTTCTGCTTTCTGTTTGTTCTCCTCTTTTCCACAACTTGAGCAGTGTTTTTTAAAACCACATAAGGAAAAAAGAAATCCCCCCAGAACCCAAATCTGTTGGCTCTTTAATTGGACAGCTTGTTCTCATTGTAACTCTTTAATATACATACACACCTTGGCAGAAGGTGCTGTTCACAGGTGTGTCATTCTCTGAGTTTTGGGGGAGTTTTCACCTCCCACTCAGAGAGTGATTTCCACCACTGATTTATTGCAGGATTTCATCACCCTGCAGCCCCACCAAAGCTGTGAGCTGAGCATTAGAGCCCAATTATCTGGGACAGGGTAATGAGAACCACGTCATAAGTACAGAGACAATGAAAAAGGCAATCAGGTATTTTTAGTCCCTAAATGTTTACAGTCAAAGTCCAGGTAGGATGGATCTTTGCACCTTCATTTTTGGATTGAAATTACTGGGAGCTCAGTGATGCAAGGTACTGCCTTTCCTTCCTCTCTTTTGAAATCAGCTCCTAAACCCTCTTAAATTCTGCCAGTGCTCCATATCTTCAGATCTTTGGATCTGAAGACAAAGTGTGCTGATGATCTGACATACGTTGATTTCTCTATCTGCTGCTGTGCTGTACCATGGTTAAGGCCAAAATGAACTCGATGTCAATAGGATTTATTCCAAAAATTAAGAGGAAATAATATTTTGTTTCATTATTTACTTTTATATTATCACAAAATGGTGGCTTCTGTGGGAGCTACTACATCCAAACATACCTTTCCTATCTTTGGGAGCCCTTCTTAGGCTGTGTTTGCAGACCTGGAGTGTGCCAGGGGGTGGGGTCGGGCTCTGCTCCCATGGAACAGGGACAGGAGGAGAGGGAATGGCCTCAAGATTAACCAGAGGTTTAGATTGGATTTAGGAAAAATTTCTTCACAGAAGGGATGGTCAAGCATTAGAACAGGCTGTCCAGGGCAGTGGTGGAGTGCCCATCCCTGGAGGGATTTAAAAGCTGTGTGGATGTGGCACTTGGGAATGTGGGGAAGTGGTGGGGAATGGTTGGACTCAGTGACCTTGGGGGGCTTTTCCAACCCAAAGGATTCTTTATTTCTGTGATTTTATGACAAGAGCAACACCGAGGGAAGCAGTGGGTACATGAATAGAGGAGGGTGCCTCGTGGAGGGGTTTCCACTGAACACAACAAATAAGGCAAGTCTCGCTCTAAAGTGTTCATCTGGAGTTTTTCCTTTGGAGCTGCAATGCATCAGAACCCTGACTTTGCACTCCCACATTCATCTTTGCTTATGTATTTTGCCTCACCGATGGCTTTCCCCTTAAGCCTGTCTATTTGCCTGTAGATTTGACAGATGACAGCTTCTCTTTGGGATGTTGGATGGCGTTTGTACGGCTATGATGCCAGGAGCGCTCTGAGCGCTGGTGTTGCATATTTATTGATCTCCATATTCCCAATAATCTGATGCACGTCACATTTGACAACATTATGTGGAGAGGTCAGCTGTATGGGGCTAATGAAACTGTTTCAAAGATGGATGTTGTTTTCCACAACATTAACCTTGCAAATAGCTGTCACTAGCGCATTTCACTATGGGGCTTGGCGTTTGAGAACCTCCCTTTTTTTATTGTTGATGTTAACATTAAACAAAACCTGGAGCCATTAAATCTCAGTATTTATATACAATAGGAAACATGGACGACATGGCATCAGTCCAAATGAAAATCTTATTAACAGCACACGGTGCTTGTGGCAAAGTCCCGAACAATCTGAAAATTGGTTTGGCTGTCTGAAATGTTTGACAGATTGGCTAAGGATGATGTAAAAGGACTGAACAGGGAACAGCTGAATTCTAAGGATTAAAGTGGCAAATAGAAAGCCCTGATGTAATCAAAAAGCACATTGCACTTTCATATTTTACTGCGACATTACTCTGCTCACCAGGAGCTTATTACATCCAGGGCAATATAAAATTTAGATTACCTTTTTATTTTAAAATTATTTCGCTAGCATGTGTGATGTGACGAGGAAGCACTCAGTTTCTAAAGAGGTCTCTTGAAGTTCCTTTTTCCTTGAAAAATACTGCTATGGTGATTTCAATATTTAATTGTAGGTTTTCTGCTGTCATGCTGAGGCACTTCAAAACAGGAGTCCTAAGGGCGATAAAAATAATCCTTGGAGGCCCCTTTTCCACATTACAGTGTTTGAGAACAGTTGTAGTAACTCTTTTTCCATGTCACACTGCATCTTTTGTAATGTAAATTTTGCACATACTCACAAAGCACAATTCCAAATATGATTTTGATAGGCGAGCAGTTTAGAAAGGTTTGTGTTGGCCATCTGAGCTGTGAAGTACCACATATATTTCCAGTGTCTTCTGGGACTTCAGGGCATTTTAAGTGAGAAGGAAAAAAATCTCAACCTTCATCCCGCTCTGGAAGCTCATGATTGTGTTTTAGTATTTTAAAGAGCGGTTGGCAAACGCTAATATAAAGCCCCTTGACAAAGGGTGAAATTCTGACCCGTGCACAGAGTAAAGGTCAGATGATGGTGATAAGGACAGCTGAATGTCCCTTCACAAGGTCATTAAGGTGGCTTGGGCTGGAGCTGTTGCAGGGTCTCTGTGGAGCAATAGCTGCTGAGGCTGCTCTGCAGCTCTTGGGCAGCCCTCGAACACCAGGCAATAGTTTTGTTGTTAAAACTTGATTTAATAAAATCATGGCTCTGCTTGGAGGTGAGATGTGCCCCTGAGAAGGGTGGTGGTGGGTGTTGAAATCATCAGCTGATAAAGGCACCAGAGGGGCATCTCCCAGCTGAGCTTCATCAGCTTCAGACCATGCCCCTAAATCATGAAAACATGGACTGGTTTGGCTTGGAAAGGACCTTAAAAACCACTCAGTGCCACCCCTGCGATGGCAGGGACAACTTCCACTGTCCCAGGCTGCTCCAAGTCCCATCCAGCCTGGCCTTGGGTACTGCCAGGGATCCAGGGGCAGCCACAGCTGCTCTGGGCACCCTGTGCCAGGGCCTGCCCACCCTCACAGGGAACAATTCCTGCCCAGTATCCCATCTAAATCTACTCATTTTCAGCTTAAAGCCATTCCCCCTCCTCCTGTCACTTCATGTTCTTCAAACAATCCCTCTGCAGCTCTCTTCTATCTCCCTTTAGGTTCCAGAAGATGCTGCAGTGTCTCAGAGGAACCCCTCCAAACAAAAGGGTTAAAAAAGTTCGACTGCAAAGGGAAAGACTTACGGCAACTTCTAAAAAATGCTGCCTAGTCTGAACCTATAACAGGTTGTGATTCACGGAGGTTATTGTAAATTGTTCAAAAGTTAAATGTTTTCTCTAACCTTGCACCTGGACTGTCTGAGCACTTGGAGTGGAGAGAAAAAGATCTAGGGGGCCAGCACATGGGTCAGGATGAGAGCTCCTGGTGTCTGGAGGCATCCTGTGATGAAAAATCTAGAAAGGTTAAGGCAGATGCCTAATTTTTAAACCCAAAAGTCAATGAAGTGCAAATTACCCCAGTAAACTACTTTCTGTCTCCATAGAAACTTCCAGATAAAATGTTATTCGGGCTTCTTTTGAGAATTTCCCAAGAAATGGTCAGAAAGAAAGAGGGATGGACTTTTTATTTCATATTTATTATATAGCACATCTTCTAATATACAGTTTGGTTCTTAAAACTTTGTTAAGAATGCAAATATTCACAAGCCATAAAAAGAAGGTTTCTTCCCTCAGTTTCTGGCAGTTTCTTTGGTGTCTGCATTATTTATTTAGTGACTTAGGATATGGTCATGGAGAGTTTCTCCAGAAGTAGAATCTAACGCCAAGTGAATGTTTCAGGGAGAGTTAAAACAGATGATTTATAACATCACTTAGTAGTGCTTAACATTGTTAATTGAAAAAACATTCCCCTGTAATAATTCTCAGGTTGTGCAGTATCATTATCACGTGAAACTGTGCAAAAATGTAATAAGAACATTTCTATAACATGATTTCTGATATTGCTAAGCTCACATACTATAAAATATTAAGTGTTCACCAAAAATGAATCTATGGAAAAAACCCCTTTTTACTCTAAAAACTAATGAGGTATGATTTCTTTTTATTTGTCTTTTGGGTTTAAAGCCTCCAAATCTAATTTTCAAGCTATTTTCTGAATCCAGGAGAGTTAGTTTATTTCCTAAGGAATACAGGGAGAGGTCAGTACAGCCTCTCATAAAGGCTCCAGGAGCTCAGACTTTAGGATTTCGAGTGATTATGACACAAACAGCTTTAACTGTTAGAAATGCTTTGGAATTTTCAAAAAATATAAAAATCTTTTAAAAGATGTTAGCAGAGGGGTCTCCTTGCTGTAAAAAATATACATTTCTGTACATGGATAAAAGATTCTTCTACCACAATGGTGAATCTGTCTAATGCTCCAAATCCATCCTGAGATTTGGATCAAGGACCACGGGATTTTTTTTTTCTTGGCTGGATATGACCTGGGATATTTTTCCCCCTCTTATTTTCTGTGAGGTACAAATTTTAAAGCTTACAGCAGGAGCCTGGATGCGCCCCTGCACACTTTGGCTGTGTTGGTAGAGCACAGAAAGGCAGGGCAAGGCCAGGATGGCTGCTCAGGTGTGAAGGATCAGGTCTCTGCTTTCAGAGGGGTCATTGGCTGCCCTCTGAGCAGGGCTGGGGGTTTTATCTCTGTCTGTAATAAGGTGCTGTAATGCTCTGCCACTTAATCCTTAAAAACTGAGAAATACCTGCCCTTAATATCACTGATGTCTCCAAAATAGTGCTTAGTTGGGACTTTGGGCATGGAATGACTCTAGTTCTAGGCTTCTGGACAGAATCAAATTTATTCCTTAGGGAACCTCATCTTTGCCTCAGAACTGCAAAGTGCTGTGCACTCTACCCTGATTGCTCAGTTACTTGCAGAAATGAGCCCATATAAAGCATTAAAGAACTTCAGAGCCCTGTGTTTGATTGTGTGCTGTTAGAGAGAGAGGAAAGATGTGAACAGCAGCCACAGGAACCAGGCCACAGACCTGAATTAATGGGGAGCTCTAAGCAGAAGCTCCTACCTGCTGGGAGAAGTGAAAGTGCTGCTGGGGTGAGGATTTCAGGGTTTGCATCAGAGTCCTTGAGACTTCTTCATAAATTAATTGTTTATAAAGTCAGGATTCATTAGCTGCTTGTCTAAAAAATTATGTGGGAACTGCTATTTAGGCTGAACTACAACCATGTCAATCCTGTTCTCTGCAATTTGTGCTTGGCATCATCTCAAGGATGCCCATTTGATATCCACTTATGGATGTTCAGATCTGCTTTTTCTCCTGGGCCCTGGCTCAAGGATCAGGGCCTGGCAGTCAGGTGAGAGCCTGGTTCCATCTCTGATGGACAGGATGTTCTTGCTCTATAGTGTCTGAGGGAACCAGGACTGGATTGGATGTTAAGGAATTTTTTTTACTGGAAAGGTTGTTGAACAATAGAACAAGCTCACCAGTCAGGTGTTAAGGCTGGGGATGTGACGCTGTTTTACACCTCAATGACACAGACTCCGAGATTTAGAAGGCTGAAAAATGACTCTTTTATTTTGGGATGTGTCTCCCTTTTATACTATTTTACACAGACCAATTTGACTGGTAAATCGAAGGCAAACCTCTTCAATCATATTGGTCAAACCAGAGGGACATCAAGAAGAAGCCCCTCCTGAGAGAAAGAATGAATAACACAGGTACAGTTACAAAAACATTTCTCTCGTTTACAGAAAATCGCCTGGCAAAAGAATTTCAGAAACCAAAACATCTCAGGCATGAAATCAGAGCTACAGGGATGAGGAAGGAGAAAAGAGGGAGACAGTGGTACAGTGTCTGTGGGAGATACTTGCCCACGTCACCTTTCCAAGGAGCTTGGTCTATAAAACCAAAACCCTGTAAAAGGACAATACAACTCCAGGAATTGCAGCTCTGCTTTTCTGGTGGTGCTTTCTTGCTCTGGTAGCACTAAGGTTGCTAAGATGTTCAGTGGGTGCTCCCAGGAGCACACCAGGGCACCACAAGAAATGCGTGTGACACCCAGGATAGGAGCTGGGCATGCAGAGCTGAGCAGGATGGATCCATGGCTGGTGATGGTTCCAGTGCCCCCAGGATGGGCTCACACTGAAACCCTTTGGAGGCAGACCAGGGTTTCCCACTCACCTGCCTCCTGCCAAGGAAATGCAAAAACCATTTGTGCGTTGCTGGGTTTGGTTTTGCAACACTGCAACCTGCTTAAAATCAGCAAGTGCAGCAAACTGGCTCTTAAATGCAGGTTAAAGGCCTTGATAAAACACAGAACACTTCCAAAAGACAACCTAAATTTTTGCCATTTTAAACTTTGCATGGCTGGCGCGCTGGAGCAGCCCCCCAGGTTAATGAGCCGCGAGTTTAAACAGCAATTGAAGAAGTCGGTTCTAAATACAGAGCAGTTTGCTTTTTGCCTTCCTGTTGCTTTCCCAGGCTTCCAAAGGCCTTCCACTGATGGAGAGCTTTTAATTTCACATTTTGGCCCCCACCACAGGTGATAAACAAAGGTTTCCCATTGCTGTGACTCGGGTCAGCGCTGTAGCCTCAGCGTCAATCCCGCTGCCTGTAATTACACACAAAAGGTTACTGGGATCCACGGCTAATTTGCAGCCTCTGTTTAGCAGAATTTAATAGCGGGTATTACTGGTGCAGCAGTAATTAAGGACCTTTGTCAATAAGACGGAATAGATGGCCACACTTTGTTGTAATCATTGGACTTTTGAGAACCCAGAGGAGTGAAAAGCAGTGAGAGGAGCAATCCATTTCACGAATAACATGGCTGTCCTTTCACCCCCCCAGCTCCCCCCGCCTCCTGAAACCAGCAATGGAATAATAATTCCCCCAAGCAATGAAAGTACAGGAATAAAAGTACTTACCCTCCAGCCTGTGATTTTTTTTTTTTTTAACTTTTTATTTACTCTACTGTGCTTTTTATTTGCTTCGGGCTGCATTTGATGAAGTATTGTTTAAACAGCGCCGAGCAAAATGGATATAGGGAGATGGAAAATAGAAAGAGGAGGAATTTTAACCAGGTGGATATATGCATTTGCCTTTAAGGTGGATGGCGTTGGGTTTATCAATTATTTCCTCTGGATTAAAAAAAAAAAAAATAAAGAGAGAAAGAAACGACAAAAACAAGTGGCTTGGTGAAGAGGTGCAGAGAGTCATTTAGAGCTGTCTCTGCACAGAGGGTTCAGCTGTAAATGGGTCGCAAACAACAAGCAGGGAGTGAAGTTGGTTGTGGCCCCCTCCTGCCCCCCCTGCAGCACTAATGTAGCCCTGAATGGGTTGGCACCGGTTCGAGAGCCCCAGCACACACACACACACACACACACACACAGAGCCTGGCCCAGGCTGCTGGGCTGGGGAGCTGCCAGGACACAATTCAAAGAGTGCTTTAAGGTGTACACTCCTCACAGTAATTGGTGAAGAAGCTGCATTTCACTCCCTGCTTTTAATAGTGGTTTGAGTAGTGGCTCTTTATGAAGGCTCTCTCTTTTTTTTTTTAAAGCAGCTTTAACTATACCCTTTCTGTCAGTAATGCCTGAAAAACTTCTACCTTTAATCATTCCTGGATCAGGCAGCAAACAAGCAGCTCCTTTTCCTTTTTCAATTACTTGCTGGATATTCAGCACACATATAAAAAAAGGGGGAGAAAAAAAAAAGAGGCATCTTGAGCCTATCATGTATTAAATGCAGCTCTTTGCTGCTGCATTAAAATAACACCAAGGATCTGGCTTCAGCCAACAAAAGCCAGAAATATAAAGTTAAAGCTGCAGTGCTCTTTTTTATCTGCTCCATTGTGAGAAGGCATTGTAGCACTCTTAAAACAGAAGGACATTTTTCCATACCTATGGGCGATGATACTTAGCTAAGAGATCCTGGCCTTTGTGATTCTGAGACTCATGGCAAATTTTTTACAGCATCTTGTGGATGGGTTCTGCTTGATACTGTTCCTGTGAGGTATGGCTTATTTTTTTCTTCTTCTTTTTGGCACTGCTCTTTCAACAAGGGAGCCAGGCAACAGCAAACTGGTGTTTTAGCTGAGTTTGTTTTGAAGGTCCCCATCTTTATCAGTTCACTGATATAAGATGAGGAAAATAGTCCTTAGTGGACACTTGCCCACAATTTAAAAAAAAAAAAAAAAAAGCATAAAAGCATCATTCCATGGAAGGTCCAAGCTTAAAATATGAAGGAGATTGAAGGTCAGGGTTGGTATGAATCAGGAAAATCATGAGAGAAATACCAGGGCTAGGAATTGTATTCAGTATTTTTCAGTCAATAGCATTGTATCATAGCTCATATTTATTTTTTTTTCCCAACAGAAGACCAAGAAGCTGTAGAAAAACGCAGAGAAAATTCTGGAATGTGTAGAGAGAAGAGAAGACTGATGGATACAACCTTCTGGTGGATGAAGTTTGCAGCAGTGTGTTAGAGTCTCTTTTGGAAAAGGTGGCATTCTTGATGGAATGGAAGTAGAAGAGAAATTATTTGAAGCTGAGGTGTTTAGTAACAACTCTGATGACACCAAGCTGGAAAATCATGTACAGAGTGTTCCTTCTGATCAATGCTGATTTAGTCTGCAACAGATAAAAATGAAGAGTTAATGTCAACAGACAAGAATATTGCTGCAGGATAATGGTGCCCTACCACTACCCAAATGTCCAAGGCTAATCCAGGACATTTATTTTCCAAGCAGGAGCCATTGATCTGGAAAGATATTTGTCATCGCTTTGTAGGGCAAGCCTGCACATGGGATAAACACAGACAGGAGATCTTGTGGTGGTGAGTTGGAGGAGATCAACTGGCTCCTGTTTGATGGGGACCCAAAGTAATCTGGGTTGATGACTGTGAGGGGTCTGAAAAAACAGTGCCTGCTTCTGACCTTGGGAAGTTGCCCCTTTGGAGCAAATGGAATCAAGGTGCAAAGGGCAGAGAAGGGCCAGATGTATCCCGAGCTGATCAGAAGGGTGGAGCAAACCTGATCTGTCCAGGACTGCTCTTCTGCAGCTCTGTCAGGAGCAGCCAGAAGGCTGAAGGTAAATATGAAGGCCTGAGGTTCAAAGGTTAGTTCTGTTCCTTAAGGGAAAATGTATCTCCTGCAAGAACAGTTGAAGGTCACTGCTCAATAAGTCACACTCTTTGACCTTTCTTCTTTTTGGTCATTTGATAGCCAAGCCTCTTCCCTACAAATGCAAAGCATACATACAATTACATGCAATTGCCATGGATTCAATCCTGTATGCTAGAGAAGACATCATGGATTTAATGAAAGGATCATTTCAGGGTAAATTGGTTTGTGGCCTGTGAACAAAGTCTGGTCTCATTCCTCTTTTGTGTCACTGCTTTTCCCACCTGACTTGCCCCCAGCAATGGTTGAGTGAAAGGCAAAACCTGGGGGTGACTCCCTTGTTCCTCCAGATGTGTTCCTGGTTCATCTCCAGCCTCAATCACCACTGAAATCCAGTGCAGCATCAGTGGGACCCACAAAACTCCCATTCCTGGGAGTACCAACATTCCCTTTCTTTGCATTCCAAGGCTTTGATGTGCCCCACCACCCTCACAGGGAAGAATTTCTTCCCAGTATCCCATCCCTGCCCTCTGGCAGTGGGAAGCCATTCCTTGTGTTCTGTCCTTCCGTCCCTTGTCCCCAGTCCCTCTCCAGCTCTCCTGGAGCCCTTTCAGGCACTGGAAGGGGCTCTGAGGTCTCTCTGAAGCCTTCTCCAGGTGAACATTCCCAGCCTGTCTTTATAGCAGAGGTGCTCCAGCCCCCTGAGCATCTCTGTGGCCACCTCTGGACTTGCTCTGAGAGGTCCATGTCCTCATTTTCCAGTGAGAATTTCATGAGTGAATTTCACAAATTACATTTTTCCACAGTTTCTCAGAGAGTTTTGCCTGTGAGGGCTTTGTGTTCATGCATGGATCATTCATTCTGACTGCAATAGCTGCAAAACCTCTGAAAGAGCTGAGCATCTGTTTGAGGGGGAAAAAACCTATCTGGGACTATCTAATCTGAATGGCCTCAACTGCTCTTAATATAGGTGGGAATGAAAAATTAACTTTGCAGGCGTTGTCCTTAAAAAATTTATAAATAGGCTTGAGTTTAGAGAGAAATGTGTTCCCCCTAAAATGTCTGAGACCTATAAAACCCACAGTGCAAGCAGGGACTGAGCTGAGGGGCTCAGTCTTGAACTGATTTTGGAGAGGGTTGAATTTTGTGTGGCTCAGGTCTTTTACATTTATTTGCCAGAATTTACCAAAGGGAAAGGCAACCTTGATTTGGCCAATAATTCTGTACTAACACTATGCTCTAATTAGTTTCAGCTTTCAGAGTGTTTCGTTATTCTTCATTGTGTTTCCCAGATGGAAATGGCACCACCAGCTAATTTACCGGGGTGGTTTGTGTCTAACCATGGAGAGAGATTCCAGTTTTTCTCCTTTTTGTACGTGCTGGGATCAGAGGTGAGGAGCTGAGATCAGATCTGCCCCTCAACCCGCTGGTCTTGTCCATGCAAGGTTGTATGTCTGGGGTTTTTTTTCCCCCCCAAATCCTGCATTTTTAATATAAATAAAAAATTTGATCTCTGCCAGTGGGAAACTGCGTCCCATTTTTTTTTCCTAACAGAAAAATGGGAATAGGTTTCCTTTAACTAGTGGAAGGGTCTAGACTCTAAAAAGGTTTTTATTATTGTGTGCCCGGGGTCCTTAGTTTTAGACATTTATCTTGTGGCAAACCAGTAGGGAACTAGAAAGGCAGTATTTTGCAACTCCTAGACCCCCAGCTCTAAATAATGACTCCGAGCTGAAATTGAAGCAGGTGCATCATCTCCTTCATTGTGTCACTTTTAGCACAGACATTATACTTTATGGGCTTCCACTATCCAAATAGTTTGTGCAACGGACCCTAAAAGTGGTGATGCATCAATCAATCAGTCGGGCTTTATTGCTGCAACTTTCTTTACAGGAGCCTTCTAAAGCCATATTATAATGCACCACGAGGAGCCCAGCAGAATACAAATGCCCTGGGATGCATTTCTGTGTGCTCCCTTCCAGGGCTGGAGCTGCACTCCCAGGAATATCCCAGGGCATCAGTCACAGCCAGCCAAATGCATCCCTGGTGGAACCTCGTTGATTGTGCCCAGCCAGGCTGGCTCAGGGGGATGGATTCAGCTGGCCCTGGTGGCTTGCACAAGCTCCTGGGTGGGACAAGGTGGGAAAAGAAGGTGGAAAAAATCACAGTGGTTTGGCTGAACTGTGTTTTCTGCCTGTTCATGCCAGAGCTGAGGGGTCTTCAGCCATCAGCAGGATGATTTATGTCCTAAATGTGAGGACATAACCCACAACTGAGTGGGTGTTTCCATTTTAGGAAAGGGGTTTTAAGGAAAACTTCTGAGGTAAAAAGTTTTAACCCTGGCTTTTAAGGAAAAAGCACCAGAAACTTCTGTGTTTCCTTCATTGTTCTTGGCCTAGTGCCAGCACAGAGGCACCTGTTGGTTTCTGTAGCTGTTCTTCAGAAATTTAGCTGGTTTCTGTTGGCTAGCAAGTAAAAAAAAAAACCTCCTAAAACATTAAGTAGATGAGAAAGAGCACAGAGGTGCTCGGGGCTTTTCGGGGTGTCTTATCCAGGTGTAAAGGGGCTTCCCTCCATCTGTGCATGGCTTTTGTTTTGTATCATTTGTTATTTTCTCTTTAATTGAAACCTTTTAATTCAAAACACACCCAATGAGCCGTGTCACAAATTATTATTAAGCCATTTCTGAGAAGTTGCTGGTCAACCCTCAGAGCTTGAAGAATCCTCATGGAGCTGATAACACGCTGGCCTCACACAGAATTTCATCACACCCTCTGCTCCTGACCCCTGGGGTTTTAGCCCACATCTTGTACAGCAGTTCCTGCTGGGTTCATTTGCTGTTTCCATTTTTTGGCTGCCTTGGTGTGGGAATATCTCTCAGGCTTTCCATAAGTATTGTGTGCAGGCATTCGTTTTGCCATCAGCAAGGACAGATACATCTACAGTGACACAGAAATAAATGCAGATATGGGTACAGCCTGCTTTATGGAAACGCTGCTGAAATCCAGGAATATTACCCTGTTAGTGCAAGTGAACAAGTTATGGGTTATGGCTTGGTTATTGCATGGAAACTTTGCAGTCCAGGCCTCAGGCTCTGATGTAAATGCCTTGGTTTGAGCTGGCAGTGGTTGTGTGAGGTGATTGGATCCGTGTTAGTGCTTCCATCAGACACACAGACAAATCAATCTCACCTTGAAGCTGTGTGCTGACATCTGCATAACTTTCTTTTATCGCCCAGTTGCCATACAGCTCCAAAGAGTAACTTAGGAAAGGAAATTTAGGGGAAAAAAGATGATCATGTTGAGATAGAAAAAAAGAATTTGGCACTTGAGTCTAAAATTCTGTAGGTTACATTATGTAGTATGTACAATGCACAAATACTTTGGATTCTTCTAAAGAGGACCAAAATTTGAAAAATATTGTAATAAAAGTTGTTTGTAAATATGCAACCAGCATTTATTCTGAAAAACAGAATATTTTGTAATACTTGTCCCTTCCCCAAACCCTCATGTTGCTTGTATGAGCTCACGGAGTTTATTATAATATTTGTAGTAGGAATCTCTAATTTGATAATTCTCTAGTGAGTTTAATGAGCCAGAAAAGTGACATTTAGAGCTAGTTTTCTCTTTGTGCTTTGAAAAATGAAATACAAGTAGTTATCTGTTAAATGAGATAATTACAGCGCTACTTTGCTAAAGGCACATATTAGTGATTTTTAGCTTGTTTCGCTTAATTAGAGCTTTACAAAATGTAGAGTGCCAACCCGCTAACAGACCTGTTGGAACAGTTACTGAGACTGTGAAATAAAACCAGTTGTTCTAAACAAGTCACAAAAAGGAGATTGATGAAATGGCTGGCAGCTCAGGCAGAAATTTAAGCCTTGGCTGCATTAGAGCGAATGTAATAATAGCAGCAAGTAACCCATATTTTTAATTTTACTGATCTTTCTGCAATAATTATAAGGAACTTTTAATGTCTGTAATTAGAATGTTAGAGATAGGGTGACTTAGACCAGTGCTGCACTGTGAAAAATTGGATACTTACCATAATTGAAAATTAATCACTTTTCATTACCAGGAAGGGATGCAGTGATTACTTTGAGTGGGCTGAGATGCATCATATGAATTATGGGCAAACAAATTCATGTGGTTGAAGCTGGTGAGTTTGAGGCCGGTCCGTGCCAGGAGCACCTCTGCTGACGTAATATGTTGGGTAATGAAAATCGAGGTGCATTTGTTTGGCTGGTAATTGCAGCCCAGAATTTTTTTGCTTTGCTGGAAGTTCTGATGGAGAGGGTCACTGAATTTTATCAGTCACCCCTCCAGCACTGTCGTTTTCAACTTTAGCTGGGCAGAGTCACCCGTAAAGCCAGATGAAATCCAACAAATTGATGCAGCTCTGCCAGAAGCCTCCGAGCAGGTTTGAGCAGTGAGGGAGGGAATAACCTGTGAGTTTTTTCCTATGGGCAGGAATTGTGGATCATTACCTGTTGGCTGAAGCTGACCCACACAGTGGTTGTGCAGAAAAGCTGCTTTTCCCTACTCTTATCATGGGAGCTCATGGAAAGGCAGCTCCTCATCCCGTGTAAACACTGAAATATCTGGGGTTCAGGAGAGTTTGGTCTTTCTGGCAGATCCACCATGGAGAAGGCAAGTTATTTTTCTGTTTAGTTGAAAAAAATCTCATTTATTTCTTTTTAACCAGCTCTGCTCTTGTGCTGTGTGTCTGGGCTGATTTATGAGTTTAACCACCACGTGTGGCCCCCTCAGCACCCCACGGTGCCTCTGCATTTAAAAGGTGGCATTTTATGCTCAAAAGATGATGTGAAAATGTCACCATCTTGCTCCACAATTCTTCTCCTCGTGCACCTGTCACCGATTCCAGCTGCCAAATGCAAGGGCAGCAGGCAAACAAAACCTGCTCCAGACATTATTTTGTAGGTTGGAAATTGTCTTTTGCCCAGATAGGGATTTCTCAAACCCCACCTAATTTTAGGAGCGAGGAATGAGCATAACTGTGAGAGAGATGCTTCCCTTGTGCTTGGCTCTAATAGCTTTGTTCTGGCTGCAGCAGGAAAGGTGAAATAGAAGCTCTGGCTGTCCCTGAGTCTCTGTGAGCACAGCTGCACTGTCCTGGCTCTGCACCTTCCTCTCCTGTCATTAGCCTGAGCAAGGATGTGGCTGCTCATGACTGGGTGATTGATGTCAAATGTAGTAGCGACATTAAATTTGTCTGAAATGGACAAAGAAAAGCATTATTCACTGTAAAAATCTTGTCTAAAGTTCCCATCTAGCCAGAGCTGCTCCTAAATTACATTTGTATGAATTTTAAAATGTTTTCTTGAATTTCTTGGCCCATGATTGTTCCCAAGGTCACAAACTCAGAAAGCTGGGAACTGAGGCTTGCTGTGAAAAATGTGCCTGTAATATATCTTCATATTTGCAAATGTATTTTATTGCTGTCCATATCCTGTGAGAAAAATCCAATGTTCTTAAAAGACAAGCACTGCTTGTTATAGAGACACTTATTAATGTTTATTAGAAACTCATTTCACTAACATCCATGGCTTTATTGGAAGTTCCTTAAGTAGCAAATCCAATTTCCTTTCTTATGCTTGTGCTTACTTAATTAACATCAAAAATTGAATGAGGCAAAACAAAGTTTGATATTCATTTTAATAAGTTATATAAAGTTAGAATAATCTCATTGAGGCCATTCTTCATCGCTCCAACTGCAGACACAAAGTGCCTTTGCAGCCGTTTGGGGTTTTACATCATATAGGTTAGATAACCTAGCAACTAATGAGAGAGCCAGGAGAGAAAGGAATTAATTTTCAAATAAACCCTTTATGGGCGGCATTGCGGGGAGGCAGGACTTGGTGTGTGCTGGGCAGGGAGCTGGGGATGCTTGGATGTGGAAAAGGGCTGGGTTCTAATGTGGGAGGAGGTGTTGGGCAGGAAATCTTCAGAAAAACCATGCAGGAACCTGTCTCGGTTTTGAAAGACAGGTGTCTGCCAGGGAAAGCTAGAGCTTCTCTTGGAGTGGAGAATGTAAACCCCCTCTCCACCAAATTATTATAAATTGGCAGCTAGGGGCTTTGAGGCAAAGATATGGGAATAGAAGTAACAGCTCTTTAATAGGAATATTAAAAAAAAAAGAAAATACAAAAGTAGTACTAGAAAAAAAAACCCATGCAAACAAGCAAACAAAAGTCTTGGAAGAAACCCTGACAGGATCAGGGATAGGACCTGACACCCTGTTGGTCAGGGTGTTGGAAGCATCCCAAATAAATCCTCCAGGAGTAACAGATGTGGTTCTGTGGAGTAGAGATCATCCTGTGGAGAAAGGTCCAATTTTCCTCCTGTAGCCCAGTGGAAAGCTGGATCCCCAGATCCCTGGTGTTCCTGAGTCCCAGTTTTTACCTAGGTAGGAATGGTTGGCTCCTCCCCCTCACTGGGTGGAGCATCTCCCAATGGGATGTCATTTGTGATGTCATTGGTGAGCCTTCATGGCCCATTATCAGCAGATATCCCCGATGATGTCATGTGTGATGTCATTGGTGAGCCTGCATGGCCCATTATCAGTAGATATCCCCCTGGAGGATGGACGGGTGGTGGCAGAGATAAGAAGCACTGCCCCAGCTGGTTTTAGTGGCTGGCCCATTATCAGAAGGCATCCACCCCTCTCCCCCTTGGAGTTACAAGAGATAAAGAAAAACCATCTCAACTGCTTTCAACAGATGAAATAGAATACACTTTTTTTTTTGGTTACATAACCCAAGACAGAACCACATGTTAGGATGGCTATAAGGACAGAAAACAGTGATCAGCCATCAGAAAACCATCCAGGAGCCCCAAATTATGGTGGCTATGAGGACAGAACACAGGGATCTACAGGAATTTTCCAGTGACAACACCTTTTGTGTGTGCACTATCCCGCCCCGCAGTGAGGTCAGCCCCACACGTGCACCAGGTTAAGGCTGCTCCTGCTGCACTCCTATAAAAATATCCCCCTGATCATGTGATGTCTGTTGACCTTAGAACAAGCGTTATCATATTGGAAAGTAATGATAAAAAAATCCCCTACTACAGTAAAGCTATTATAAGCTGGAGTGTTTGTGCCATTACTGGGGAATATGGTATTGATTTTTTAATAAATTATGCCATAACCTACATTTTTGCCTTCGGTTAAAATTTAACACCAGGAGCAGAGGGAAGGTACAATGGCACGGATATCAGAACAAGTTTTACTCCACCCCAGACTTCAGCACACGCCTGAAAATCAAGAGTGGTGGGGCCTTGGTCACCATCATTTGTGATGTCTCCTCTCCCCTGGCTCCTGGGCAGGACTGAGGACACAGAGGAGCAGCTGTGGAACCCTAAATAGGTTTGACTGCTCTGCTGCCCCATTTCTCCTCCAGACTGTGGAGGACTCAAAAAAAAAATTTCAAAAGGAAATTATAACTGCTCCTTAGCTATAAAAAAATCTTGCTCCAACAGTGCTGAATGTCAACAAGAAACATCTCAGAAGTAATTTTATGGAAGCAAAAGAAGGAAAACCCTATGACCATTGTGATATTTTGATATTTAAGTGAAACATTTTTTGTGTGAAAGCAGATGAAGGTTCTCTTTATTTATTTTTTTTTTTTCAAATTTCTTCTTAATTTTGGAAGGAAAAATCAATGTCCTCAATGTTTTTACACTATCTTTTTTTCAAGGAAGGGGAGTAAAATATTTAAGGGAGAGAGGAAGTTCTAAAGTATCCTTCTAGTGGCTAAATATAAATATCCATGTCAATCTTGAGCTGTACCACAGGTAATTATGCAGGTAAATGGGGGTGAAACCCAAGAGTGTTTGCTAGAGGAGCTTTCAGTGCAAACCAAAAGCAGCTCAGTGTGTATCAGCATTCAGCTCAGAGAGAGAAGGTGGAGAGGGACAGATGTTCCTGCTTTGGATGGACACCTGCTACCCCTGTGCTGTAACCTTTACTCCTGAGACAACTATTTCAAAAGCTGTTTTTTCCTCCTGTTTTCCACACAGTTAGCATCAAACAGCTGCTCTTTTCCTCATCATGCACAGGAGCCCTGGCAATGGGATGTTTTCTTGGAGGTGCTGAGGATATCACTCCTTTACACCGATGTGTCATAAGTAGGTATGAAATTATTGCTTCAAAATGATGGAATAAATATTTCAATGCACGTTCTTGTGCTTATGCTTTCCCTCTTTGTGTATTAGGGAAAATTCAGATGTGTAAATACCATCACTGTGAATATTCTCATCTTGGAAGATGCCCTGATTTGCAGCAGAAAGTTCATGGATGTCTGCAAATTCAGATCTCTGAACTCAGTCCCCACTGCCCAAGGAGGACAGGACACCTTGAAGTGGAAATTAGTGAGGGATCCATCCAAATCTACCACAAATCACCCATGTGATGGGAATGTGCAACAGGGAAAGCAGCTGAGCAGAGAGAGGGAATGAGTGACCCAGGAGAAGGACACTTTTCCAGAAAAAGAAAAACTAATGGGTAGAACGGAGATGGACTCACCAGCCCCACAAGTGAAAGCATATTTCCTGTGACACAGATGTCTTATTAATGCTCTACTGACAAAGGGATTAACTCTCCAGGATAGCAGTCCCAGCAGTCTGCAATCACAATTGGGTTTATCTCCCTAAAACTGGGGTTTGTGTATCATCTCTGCACAGATGCTTGGAGACTGCCGTGGAAAATTTGCTCCCTCAAAGCAGGAATAAACTCAGACAATTTTTAGATACTTACAAAAATATCCTCTAAGTAAAAAATTTAAAAGTCCCCATTAGTATTAAACATTTCCTTTTCATGCTGTCAGTGCTGCCACAAAAAGAGAAATGTACCTCAGCTTGGCTCGAGCTTAAATTCCCTCCCTTCTTGTACTCTTTAAATAGCAGATTGTCAGCTTAAGAGACTTGTTGCTGGTGATGGCTGAGATTCATGATCCATCTAAAAGAGCTGGGAATTTAATGGCTGTTTTTCATATCCTGATAACCACATTGTTTTGTGTTCATCCCTGTGCTAAACCCAGCTTTAGTGGAACTGAACTTCCTACCTTAGTAGAAGAGGGGATGGAGGGGCTGTTGGCTTTAATGATGTCAAACAGCTGCAGCCAAAGCCAGGATTTTTCTCTTTAAGAAACACGTGCACTTGTGGAGCTGGGCCACTTTGAAGTACCTGGCTGGAATATCTGAGACATAACACTCCAAAATTAAAAGTCGTGTTTGAAAATTCCTGCTAATTAAAAAGGGACATCTGAAGGCAAACAGAAAAATCAATGAACTTACTGGTCCTTCCTCAGTTAAGTAACATAATTTGTTCAATTTGTTTTATGTCTCTAAGTGAGGAACCTTTTGCTCACTTTGATTCATGGACAGAGGTTAGAAAATGGTACGGTGGGAAGGAAATTAACATTTAACCTGCCCGCCTGCATATCCGAGCTGATGTCTCAATGTGGTGCAGCTGTGAGTAAATTCTCCCAATAAACCAGACACGGTGTCTGTACTATTCATACAGCTTCTTGTGCCTTCAGGAAAGCTCAGACACTTTTCTGGCTGTTAGAGACCAAATTAGGAAAAATAATCTGTGCAGGATGTGTTGCTACTTGACATAAATCTGTAGGTTTTTAGTTAAAATGTGAGGGGTTACACTGTTAGCCAACACACATCACTGCAACTTCACAGACTTAAACCCTGACAGTGCCTGTGAAAATTGCTGATTTGCAGTCTGGAGACTGAAAACTGGGGTTTTTTTTCCAGAATACAATTATATTCAAGAAGAGGCAATGATAGAGCAAAACTGGCATGACTCCATATGACTGTGCAAATTAAACTTGAACTCTCCTTATTAATCCCAGTCCAGGATCAGACCTATGTATTAGCAGACTTGAGGACTTCTGAATGTTCTTCCATCCTCCCTAAAATCACATTATAACAGGATTGACTACAGCTCAGAGAGCCAAATAAAAAATATACTCAATATGATCACATAATATTTAGTTTATGTAATGATTGAGGTTTTCCTACAACAAATGGCATGTGAGACACTTGGTATCAGAAAAAGAGCTGCATCAGTTGCTGAGGGAGTGGCTAAGAGTTTAAAATAAAAGTGTAGAATGCATTTTTGATCTCAGCAGGAAATCTGAGGATCCTTCATGATGTCCCTCAATTATGCCCTGTCAAACGTGTCTGCACTGCAGGTAAGGTAAAGGTCAGCCCAAGGCATCTGAAGAACACCAGACACCTTTCAATTTTTTTGATTTTTGTTGGTTTGGGTTTTTTTAAAATTATTTTTATTTTTCAGAAGAGCAAGGAGGGATTGGGAGCCAAACATTTTGCAAAGCAAAGTAGAAAATGGAATAAAAGTAATGAATCCAGCTTCTTTCCCTGCAAGCTGCAGTTTGCCATCCCCACTGCAGGAAGCTGTGGCTTTGGGTTTTTGACTGTCATGCTGGAGCTACAGCTTTATTTATTTATTTGTGGCCACCAATTGCAATACCACACATCCTGGATTCTGGCATCTGAGAGGCAATCAGACAGGAAAAGGAAGGGGATGATCAGTTATAAAAGAAGAAAGCTGGTGTTTACACTCAGTGATGTGAGTAATCAGCTGTGATGGGCAAAAAAAGACACAAAAGGCCTGTGACACTTTAATTGGTATTTTGAGAAAATATTATGGGGGTTTTTTGGAAGTTTGTCAGAGTGAGACTGTGTTTAATAAGTAAAATGATTAGGGTCTTTTTATATTTATATTTTTGCTCCCTTCCTGGTAATAGCCCAATCTCAGAGTAACAAAAATGGGTTCATAGGACCTTATTTCCTTGGAAATTGAGGCTTGACTTCTTGGGAAGTTGGGGAGGATAAAGGAGTCTATTGCTCCTGCAGAGCAATTCTGAGAATGGCTGCAAGGTGAGACAGGTGCCAGTCACAGCTGCAAGCAGAGATGCTGCCTATGGATTAAAACCCACAGGAGCTTGAATTTACCCAAATATCTGTCTAATTTTGTGGCCTTCACTGTGCTCCTTGGCTGTACTGCTGTGTTCAGTGCCACATTAACCACGTGCTGTCAGAGATTAGGATCAAGAGCTTGGTCCCAGTCCCTGACAAAGCAGCTTTGTATTACCCCAACAGCACAGGACAGCCTTAAATAAGAACAACTGTCCCATTAAGGGACTCCCTGCGTGTCTGTGGTGGAAAATGTTGTGATCATCCCTCAGGTTGTTGTGTTGGAGGCAGAGTTGTCCTCCAGACTGGGCTCTTCAGGTGGTCAATTCCTCCCCTGGGCAGTGTGAGCTGGGTGAGCTGGAGCAGTTTGAGCAGCAGGTCTTTGCCAGCACAGTTACATGGACAGAGATGAGCTCAGGATCAATCCCACGAGCAGGACACCTCAACACCTGCAGGGTGGTGCCTGTGGCAGGCAGGGCCACAAGCCAGGGATGGTTCTCACCTTGAGTGAGGTGCATGGGTCCCTTCCCATCACCATTTCTTCACTGTGCTGAGTGAAGAAATTTTTGTATCTCTTTGTTTTTGGGGTAGTGCTTGATATTGGTGCAAACTCTTACTGGTATTTATGGACCCTATTCCTACAGAAATGCTTTGCGGGTGTGGAATGCAGAAAACAGAACAAAAAAAAAAGATAATGTAAAGATACAAGACAGTGGCAGCACCTTCTGCTGTACAAACACATTTCTGTTTCAAATGGCTTTTGGTTTTGTTCCTTTGTAACTATTATTAGAACTAATTTCAAGATAGTAGCTTCCAATGCCTTTTTCAGAGAGAGACGTGGAGTAAAGTACGTCTGTGGCAGAAAAGGGAGAAAAAAAAGAGGCCTGCAGAATGGAGAATAATGGTGTTTGAACCAAAAGGAAAAACGCAGTGGATGTGCCGTTAGATGCAGCTTTTTTGTTTGCACTTCATTTGATTATCAGTATTTTCAGCCATCTCAGGCATTAATACATCTCTGCAGGGAGGGGCAGGGTTCATAGCCTTTTCAAAGCAGCACTAATGAGTGCCTTTAACTTAATAAAATGATCATTTGCCAACTACTTACCATAATGTGAACTAGATGCTTTCAGTCCAGAGATTAAAAGGAGTTTTCTTTGCAAATGCACTGTAGTTGCTGTTACTGCATAAGTCATATACAGATTTATATAGATGCATATATATAATGTTCATTGGGTATTGTTTTTGAAATCTTGAGATGTCCTTAAATAGGTTGGAAGGAGTTGTTGGAGTCTATATTGTTTCAATAATATATGGATTATCACTCTCTAAATACGCAATGACATAAAAGGCAATAATGCCTTTTATGGATCCCATGTGGCCTATTACACTAATGATCCATGAATAATGGGGTCACGGGATGAGTTTTGAACAGTGCCTTTCTTTGTTGGTTGTTTTTCTCATTTATTTACCCTGGAAAATTCAGTTTTAAGTGTCTGCTTTTCAGCAAGGTCTTACCATTTACTGAGTTTTCATGTGAGTTAATGGATGCCGAAGAGGTCAAGTGACTTCCCAAAGGTTACACAATGAGTCACTGAATTTGTCCAGGATAAAATACAAGAACCTCTGAGTTTTCTGTCTCTAGCTGCTCTGACTGATGCTAAAGCAGAGAGATTTCAGATCAGCCTGACCTCCAATAAATCTCTGTTCCTGATTTGAAGAGCAATCACAGCTTGGTGCTCAGTGGAGAAACCTGAAGCTCCTGGAGCAACATTTCCCATATTTCTCAGGGAAACAACCAGAAGGAGCAGGAGTGATGCAAACGAGCTGCTTTGGTCCCTGTGACAGAGATTCTCTCTTAAATAAAACTAAACGTGGAGGTAAATAACACAAGGAAGCCCAAACCCACCATTCAATCAAAGCTAATCCAAAACAAGAGAGTTTGTTTAGAGCTGTTTATGTTTTCTACCTTCCTGTGGTGGTGTTCCTTTCACTCCATCTGGAAAACCTCCATGTTGTTCCTCTTGATGAAGGAGCAGGAGTTACCTCCTGTCAAGGAGAGCCCTGGCACTGCTCCTCCAGGCCCTGCAGGGAGCTCAGTTGCAGAGGGTGAGGTGTGTCCTGGAGGGCATCACCAGAGTGTTCTGGATGAATTGCTGGAGAGGACGAGCACAACTCACTGCTCAACACTGCTCTGGCCTCCTGCTCTTGCATTTATCTTCTTTTTGCCAGGGTTGGGATTAAATGCTCAGATGGTATTTTGTGTTCAGACTCAGATGTTTATTAATTCTTATTTATTACAGTCTCACAAGCCAAGGGTTCTACAGCACTTCTAGCTAACGAAATAAAAATGGCTACTATCTNTTATAAATTATATAAATAATTTATAAATAATATTATAAAACCTTAAACTCTATGTTTTTTACCATGTGATATTTCACATTTCTATTCAAACTGCACACCCACAATCCCAGTGCTGTCACTCAATTTTGGGTGCCCGTTCCACGGCCTCAGGTCAGTGCAGTGTTTGCTTGAGGGTCAGTGCCTGTCAGCACAGAAAGCCTGAAATTCTCAGTGCCCAGGGTTCCAACATCCTGCCTCCATCCATTCTCAAGGCTCTGCCAGGAGGAGAAGGGTTCCTGTGCTGAGCTGAGATTGGAAATCAGGGATTTCCATGCCCTGGGCAGGTCTCTTACCTGGACATGCCCACATTTGCTCAGCTGCAAAAATGAGCCAGGTTTTGGTGCCTTGTCTCTCCTGGTTTTGTGTGTATACAGAGCTCTGCAGCCCCAAAGGGTTCATTATTATTGTTTTTATTATTACTAACTACAGAATATTATTTCATGCATTTAATAGAGCATAAAGCAATTACAGAATGTAAGGGACTGCGGAAATACAGAAAGATCTGCCTGGAATAATAATTTGATTCTGAAACTTTGTTGCTTAAGGACTTCAGGGTAAAATTGTAATACAACATATGAGCTTTTAATGAAATGACTCCCATTACTTTGAGTCTAAATGGACAAAACCTACATAACACATGGAAAAATTTCATTTAATTAGCAAATATTTTGTGTTGGGTATAGCTGTCAAATTCTGATTTATCAAGCAGCATTCAGCAGTGAGCTGGAAGTGCTTCTAGCACCTGTGCTTCCCCATTTACACACCTCTGAGCTGCAAATCCTATCAGCTGTTTATCTGAAAACACATCAGATGAATGCTGTTGTTGGTGGGTGTAGAAACATTGCAGAATATTCCTGAGGAATCAGACGAGGCATCTCTGACCCGGCCACATTTCAGCCTTGCTGACATCTGGTGTTGTCTTGGGGGTGGCTGGAGCAACACTCAGGGAAAGGGGCTGAGGCCACCGAGCGTGTTTGAGCTGCTTCAGCACGGAAGGAGGTCACGATTAATTAATTAATTAATTAATTAACGCAGCTTAAAATTCCTTAAGCCGTGTAAACACTCTGCTTTTTGTTTGTTCTGCCTGGGCTCCGAGCGAGGCGAGGCTGCTGCTCCCTGGGAGAGCTCAGTGCCTGCAAGCATCTTCCTCAAAAAATGGATTTGAGACCCGCAGCGCTGAGGAGAAGTCACACAAAGCCTCGCTGACAGCCCGTTGCACACGCTGATCAAGGCACTGCCTTTAAAACAGTTTGGCTTCTAATTATATCTTTACAGCTAACTGGGCTATCCAAATGATTTTCCCCTCTCCCCCTCCCCAAGCCTACTGACCTGTGGCTAATGAGATTTGTGCTTCGATTAGTTGTAGAACATAAATTAACTAATCAATGAGAATGGATTCACATCCTTTCTTGTAAAAGAGCTCTGCTGCAGTGATCTGTATTTAATATTCAAATCAATTTCAAATTCTCGGGATGATTCTGCTAATATGGCAGGCTGGGACTGGCAGCATCTGTATCCTTGCCACAACCTGTAAATATGGGATGTTTATGGAATTGCCCACTGACCTCCAAAGGCTTCTCTGGTCTCATTGATTTACTATTTCACTTAATAGTGATGATGAGAAGCTTAGGGGCTGGCAATGAAGCTGGGAAAGGCACGGAAGAGAACATTTTCCCTTCATTTACAAGGGTGTTAAGACTAAGCAGAAGTCCCAGGACTTTAAAAAACGCTATTTGTGTTTGGTTTGAACATTTTGGGTCCATTTTATTCCACCTCCTCAATTTCCTCAATTCTAGAGATGAGGGTGAAAAATGGTTATTACCAAAAAGCAGTTTTCTAAGGATGAGGTTCTTTCGTTTGCTTTCGAGGTAGAGAGAACTTTATCTTCTGCCTTGCTGTAGTTGTCTCATCTGTACAATTAACCAGCATCTTGGCATGAAATGTGAAAATTTGTACAGTCTTCAAAGCATCTGTGGCCTTTATGGTACAAGTTCTGTTAGTACTGAAGCCACAGAAAATTAAATGTTCCCCAAAGAACTTCCAGATGTGTTTTATTCTAATAGGGTCATTATACAGTAAATTAAAAAGCAGGGTAAATGGAACTGTAAAATTTAAATTAGTCTAAAACCACATCTCTTTGCTTTGAACATTCATTTGTGGGGTTGCATTTGCAATAAATGTGAATTAGGCAGCTGCAATAACTGTTAATCATATATTTATAAAATAGTAATGAGGAAATGAATAGCAGAGTAAGACAGCTGCACATTTCTCTAATAGTGTGTCAACTGTGAACATAATAAGATGTAGAAAATTGTTTGGTGTTATGCTGATAATGCAGCTGAATGTAAGAGATCACTTCAACCTCTTAACTTTACAGGAAATTATATATAAAATCCATAAAAAGCCATAATAATACATTAGGCCTCTGAATTGTAGTCAATGTTTTTCTTTGCTTTGATTTTTCTGAAATGGGCCATACTTTTCCCAAAGTAATCTGCCAAAGATCACTGAGCCTTTTGTTTCAGCCTGCACTTTATTCACCATCTTGCAGTTTCATTTAAAAGATAGTGCTTCTGAAAGCCAAAAAAAAAAAAAGTGATCTAAGTTCCCTGCTCCAGGAATGCTCCCACATCCCTCTCCTTGAAGAGTTTTGCCAGGTTTTGAGCATCCCACCTCTGAGCCTTGATGGGGTTATCATTGCTGAGAGCAGTGATTCAAGTCAGAACCCCACACAAGGCATAGCAGGATGGGAAATTTAAATTTGACATATATATATATATATATATATNNNNATATTTGAGCTATATATATAAATATATAAATATACAAATATAAATATATATGCACACATATATATGTTTGAGAGTAATAAATTGTTGGTGACACAGCCTTTAGGCATTAGGACATCTGTCTGTCTTTCCCAGATATGATAAAATTACAAAGAGGTCAGGATAATTGCAAAAAACAAGTCAAACCACCTCAACCCAAGGAAATAAATTGAAATCTTTGATCAGCCCTTTAGCTCTGCTGCTTGTGCCAGCAGACCTTGCAGCCTGCCCTGGTGCCAGGTGCTGCTCCCTTGCCCTTGCAGCTTTTAACCAGCCTTAATTGAATTTTGCAACAGGATTGGGGTGAAGAGGAGAATTACAAAGCTAACAGGAAAGAAATTAGGCAAGTGCTGGGCTGCAAACTGCCAGGCAGGGAATAGGTGCTAAATGTGTAATGGGAAGGCTGCCACAGGAAATGTCACTTATCAAAGTGGCAGGACTTTGCAGGGAAAAGCAAAGCAAAGAAATGAGGGAGCCAGTCCCTGCACTGGCTGATGCTGCTGGGAATTCCTGGGGTTTTGTGAGCTGGTTACTGGGATGTGGCTTTGGAAGTTGGGTTAAAACCCCTCAGTTTGAACCCACAGCTGTAGGTGCTGGGTAAGAGCTTAGTGGGGAGCGTGGGGGTGCCTGATCCCCAAAGCAGCACCACAGGGTGTTCCATAACACCCATGTTTCATGGAAAAACCCCATGGAGTGCATAGTGAAATCATGTGTGAGCTGATTATAAATTGTGTGATTTTACTGTAAATAATTTTGTCTGGTTTTACCCCTAATGTTCCTTGCAGTACCAGGTTGCAATATAGTTTTGATTTTTTAATGTGCTTACATTTTGAATGACACAACCAGCCCCCTCTAATTTTTTAAAATACAGAGAGAAAGGGAGACTGAAGCTCTTACAACCATCAATTTCCCAGACTAAAAGCCTTTCAGAACACAGAACCCACAACAGACTTGAAAAGTCAGTCAGTGTAGGAGGAATGAACCCTGTCTGGGCAGAAAAGACTTTTCAATTAGTCCTGTGTGTTTAAAGGTGAGGTGAGAGGCCACCAGAGGTCTGGGTGGCCTGGCCAAGGTCAGGAGCTCTGCTGCACCATCAGCTCTCTTGACCTTCTGGAAAACCTTTCTGGGCACTCACTGGACATGACCTTTACCCTTCATCAAGCTGTTGCCTTTAATACACAAATATTTTATTTTATTTTATTTTATTTTATTTTATTTTATTTTATTTTATTTTATTTTATTTTATTTTATTTTATTTTATTTT
>VWYN01023885.1:77875-129590 GCA_013400075.1 Hippolais icterina
TTATTTTATTTTATTTTTATATGGGAGATCTGGCACAAATCTTCTTGGCCATCTTAAAAACGATAAAGTTATCGCACAGTGGCCAGATAGGAGCAGAAAGTGTCCTTGGTGTAACCTTATCAAAGGAAATATTGTTATACAACATCACCACATTATCCTGAGCTCTCATGAGAGGCAGAGAGAGGGACACAGGATACAGATGGAGACATAGATAGAGAGATGCATTCAGGTCGAATTCATCCTACAAAATTTTGGCCTTTTACATGCCAAAACAAAGCAAAAAATTGTTCTTATTAAATATAAATTAAAGGGTAAGCAATGGAAAATGGGTTGTTTTCAAATCTTTCCTTTTTTCTTCCTTCTTTGAAACAGACGGTTCAATTCTCCAGGAGAAGCAAAGTTCAAGCTCTCATTTCCCACTGTACATTTCTGTGTTAGTGCCTCACAAAATAGCAGTTCATTTCTGGAAATCCTATTACTGTCCACACTCAAGCAGCAACTTTAACAGATACATCTGTTACCTGGCAGCTTCTTCCTACACAACTCCCACCTCTGAGAGTTAAAGCTTATAGTTTTAAAAGGAAAATTGAAATAGGCCAATTTTGAACAATGCACATTTTGGGGACTGGGGGAGGAAAAGAGCACATGGCACTGTCAGCTACAAGAGCCTCATCTCGCCTTGCTTTCGGGTCTGGGCAGACAGGGAAAACAGAGTGGTGCATTATCATTATCTCAGAGATGTTTATTTGGTGTGTGGACACTCAACCAAAGGACTAATGCAATCAGAAAGTTAAAATATATGGGCTGGAAATACAAATTCATTAGACATACACAAAACGTATGCTGCAGTGGATCTGTCACTTAAATTAGATTTTGACAATTATATGGATGGTCTGGTTGAGATGATATACGGCTTGCTCACTTTATGCCCTGATTTAATTATTGGAAAAGATGGGTGGAGTGAGGACCCTGTGGTTCTCTCGTGGCCCTGAGCTGAAGTGGGGCTGCTCCATCTGTCACACTTGGTGTTTGCTGCCCGGAAGATTTTTGTGTGTTTACATATATATGTATTTATATATGTGAAATATATGTGATTTTGTTTTTTTACCATGAAATTAGTATGTGCTTGCACCCGGGGGGACTGATGCAGCTCTTTCCACTGACCTCAGCAGGGCTGGGCCTCTCTCCTTCCCCGTGCATCGCCCTCGAGGTGCTCCTCATGGAAACCACACATTTTTTGCAATTCAGGATCCAAGGCAGAGCCAGGAGCTCCCCAGGCTGCTCCCAGCCAAGCCCAGGTGCTTTTTACCTGTGCACCAGCACAGCCATCCTTTTCCTGCCCATCCTGGCCCAGGAGAAGGACGTGCTGGGTCTGACCTCCTCTCTCTCGGGTTGCTCTGGTGGTGCTGAGCTCAGCTGAGCCATTCCAAATTTCCAGAAACATCTTCTCCCTCCCTGCCATCCTTCCAAGAGACATCACCAGTGACGCCCTGCCAGTTACTGGTGTGTCACTCTGGAAGTCAGGCCAGCCCCGTGTGAGGATCTCCAGCTGTTCCTATGGATCCTGGATGGAATCATTGCTCTGGTGGAAGCTTTGCTGTGACAGTTCTGGCTTCTTTCTCTGCCAAGGTTGGGATTGATGTGCGAGAGTCGCGGTTTGTGTTCAGACTTGGATGTTTATCATTTCTTATCTATTTACAGACCCACGAGCCATGAGCAAGTTAGTGCAGGTAAAATGGAGCGTTTCTAACTCTGCCCAAGGTTATTTACCCAATAAACCCAATGACAACATGAAACCTGTATTATTTATACTCTTGACCCAATAATGTCCACCCAAGGCCCTCAATGCAGATCTTTTTCACCCAATTAGAAAAAAACCACCCAAACCCATGAAGAAGAAGGAAGAAGAAGATGAAGAAGAAGGACTTGGACAATGCCCTAAATCCTCCATCTTGCCCCATACGTTACTCTATATTAAAATCCCAAATCTAAGTTTTTCACCCTGTGAGATCACACAATACTACTCAAACTACACACCCCCAACCTACCTCAGTGCCATCACTCAATTTCAGAAGCTGTTCCACAGCCTCAAGTCAAATGTGGTACTTGCCTGGGGGTCAATGCCCCTCAGCACAGAAATCCAGAAATTTTCAGCCTCCAGGGTTCCAACATCACACCTTGTTGGCACCAAGAAGGTCTCAGCTCCTCCTCACACCATGCTTGCTCTTGCCTGCTGTTCATTAGCAGTATTTATTCATATTTCAAGCATGCATAAAAAATGCAGCATCAGGCACGGGCATTTAGACAGACAAACGATGGTGGCTTCTCTGTCTGAGCGTTGAGCACATATTAAAACCCCCCAACTATTAAAATGGAAGCACGATTTGATAACTTCTTGCAAATGCAGTAAAAGCCACTTCTTACAAATGAACACTAGCAATCAATTTAATTTCTCAAATAAAATGATTAAATTGCCGTTATTGTGGAATCATTATTTTATTGCTAAAACCTTTTAAAATGTTAATTATTGTGCCCCTTCAAAAGCTTTCATCTTGTCTGACTTTGCTCTTATAGAAAAAAGTGTCTCCTGGTTGCGACTTGCAAATTGAATGAAAATTCGTGCTTTACCTTTCCTCTCTCTCTCTCTCCCCCTTTTTTTTTAACACCTGCAACTGTTCTCCTTGGCTGTAATATTTATATGAATTTAACTTTAATTTTTCTCTGCTTTCATCTTCTGAATTAGTCAGTATAAAGCACGGATCACTCCTTCTCTGCTGCTTTCCTGTTTATTTGCTTTAACAATAGATTCATTAACTAGATTTTGGTGCTCAAGCTATGCGGACACATCCATTTCAAAGGAGGCTTTAATGGCATTTCATATTTTTCTACATTAAGGAAGATTAAAGTATATTACAATACCCTTTACTGCTCTATTTTCTTCATTTTAGAAGTGGTCAGTTTTTAAATTTTTTTCCCTCTTTCTTTCATCTGCAGTGTTCAATAAATTGTCCAGGCCTTTCAGATGATAGTTACAGCAAATTGAGTTCCATATTACAACTCTGAACCATTGTTTAGCCCATCATCAGTCAGATAAAGCACTCCTATTCACACAGGACATCAAAAGAACAAATATATGTTCAAAGTGGCTAAAAAGATTACTGTGACTTGGATATATCATTTCGTTAATTGTTAGTGATTATTCTACTGGTTTAGAGGTGGTGAATTTGCTGACTCTGAGCTCATGCGTGTGATGTAATCAGAGGGGAATATATAGATATTCACGGCTGGAAATTACACCATTCAAAAAGGGTCAGGTCTATCATCTTCTAATAGCTGGAGGTGGACTAATAGCAACATTTTAATAAGAAGGAAGATGCAGGCTGATGTCTTCATTTCACACGTGTGGAAAGGCGTGAAGTGCTCTGGGGAATTTCAGCTGCCGGCGCTCAGATCCATCTGAGGGTGCTGGTGGGTGCTGAGCCAAACTCAGCCCTGGCTGGGTTCTGCCTGGAGCTGCCCCAGTGAGAATTGGGGCTGTTTGCCAGGTGGGATTGGCTGAAGTGAATGCTTTTGGGTGCTGGTCCTGCAGAGAGTGATTTGGGGCGTGTGTGTTTAATGCTTTCCACTCCGAGCAATCCCCCAGAATCACTGGTGGTGCTTTAGTGACTCCCACACTGACCTGATGTGTCTGTCCCCACAGCTCCAGGTGTGATGGGGAGGGGTTTTAGAGGTGGGAGACACAGATATAAAACCTGAGACCCTCCAAGGTGCTGACATTACTAACTCACAGGCTGGAAAAAACACCCGAGCATCTCTCCCTGAGTTAAAGACCCAGAGAAGGAAAAAAATAACCCCACCTGAATTCCCAGCCCCTGGGCACTCCTGTTTTCCTCTCCAACCACTGACACTTGAGTATCTCAATAAAAACATGCATATTTGCAGGACATAAAATGAACACTTTGCAGGTTTCTGCTCTTCGAAGGTAATTTCAGGAATCTTGCAAATGCCAAAAGCTTAAGGATGAAATTTTGAACAGGTGCTGCCAGCAATTGCAGGCTGCATTTCTTTGCTCGTGTGTTTTACCCTGCACTGGGTAGAAGGAAAAGGCAGCACTAAGAATGCCTGAGCATGTGAGAGGCTGGAAGACAGATTTTCCAACAGAACAATTGCAGGGTGTAGGTTTTAGGCAATAAGCAGGTAGCCTCGTTCTCTCAAAAGAAGAAAGAAAATAATGGAAAACTGTAACATTCATTTGGAGGCCTCAAAGGCATAAAAAACCCAATTCCAACTGTTATAGGTCCCTGCAGGAGTCTACAAAGGAACTAAGCTTTTTAAGTAAGAAAACTAGATTTTGGCCCAGAGGGCCCTGTCATTGCTGCTTAATAGATGAAACTCTTTTGATACAAATATGCTGTTTACTTCTCAGCTTCAGCTTTCATAAAATATAACCTTTTTATGATTTACGACCCCTGAAAAAGTGCAGGATGGATTTTTAGCTCTGAATTGGTTGAATGTCAACAAGAAAAATATAGATAACATATAGAAATAGCAGGGTGTTAATGCCACACAAAATGATGAAATTATTTTTGTTTAGAAAAGTTAAGTTTGTTCTTAAAGTTCTTCCTGAGCGAAACTGAGGAAAGGGTTTGTTGGTGAAGCCATGGGAGGTTTTGCATGGTGCAAAATGTTATGGAAGGTTTGGATGGGATTTTGGGCAGGAATTGTTCCCTGTGAGGCTGGGCAGGCCCTGGCACAGGGTGCCCAGAGCAGCTGGAGCTGCCCCTGGATCCCTGGCAGTGTCCAAGGCCAGGTTGGACATTGGGGCTTGGAACAGCCTGGGACAGTGGAAGGTGTCCCTGCCCATGGCAGGGGTGGCACTGGATGGTTTTTAAGGTCCCTTCCAGCTCAAACCATTCAGAGCTTCTCTGCTCCCTTTTTTGCTTTAAGACAGCATTTGTTTGCCTGGAAATTGTAAAACCAATGACACAAAATTGAGGTGTGGCTTCAGGGAGGGACAAACTGTTTGAAGCGGCTGGTGACACCTCAGGTATTGGCCCAAACTAAGTCTTACTCAAGTGACCACTTCAGGTTCATTATTTTAATGGGAAATTAAAGTTTAAAGATTTGTTCCAAAGCTAAATTCTTATAATGACTCCTATTATTTGTAGTGATTATACAAATAAAACTGAAATTGTCAGAAGTGGTGTCATCCTCCTTCTTTATCTGCCAAGTTATTATCGTCCCTCTTGACAACCATATTGATGCCTATGGACAAGTTGTAATGTATAGACATATCTTAATATATTGGCCAGTGATTACAAAGAAACACAAATAAAATGTTAGTGTTGTGAAATGAAAAATAAAGTACTGGGAGCCTTGAAGACTGAGACACAAATGTAAAGATGAGAGAATGACTGTTGCTAAGAGAATTGCTCGTAATTTTTTTCACTGTTTTCCTCTCTGTGTTATCTTTTTTGCAGCTTCTTTGCTTGGCATTAACAATGTACTTGTTTTTCAGGTGGCTTTTCTCGTGTTGTTTGTGAACCTGCTGAACAACAAAACAAAACAAAACAAAATGTTGATTTTTCCGGATGCTTGGGGAAATAGCCTGATCCCAGACAAATTGCCCAGGAAGGCTCAGAAATGACTTCGCCTGCCACAGAGGCAAGGTTGTAAAAATTGAAAAGGTTTTCACTTTTGACTCTTCCAACTGTTGCAGAAAGAGACATTTGCTGCTGTATGATCCCAGAAAGCTGTCACTGAGCAAATTAAAATAACAAAAATATCCATCTGTGAACCTTCTCACATCCAGCTTTCCTGCCCTGCTCTGTCACAGGGAATTAATCAGCCAGGGTGTGCATGGTGTGCTCAGCAATGGTGGCTGGTACCCAGCAGCTGCAGGGCTTTTACAGAAAATATTCCCAGGTATTGGTGATGGAAAACACAATATTCCACTGGTCTGGAAGCTCCCTGCTCGTGTAATACAGAGAAGAGGAAAGGAAATGGAATGGGTAGAAAGGCATGGGAGAAACAGGGGTGCTTCAGCACTGTCTGTCCTTCACAGCTGCTCACACAGCTCTGCAGGATTTTCATGGGGTCTCAGGACAGGAAAATGATCTGGAGCTCTGATTCCCCAGTTCTCTGTGCAGCCTGATGGACTGGGAGGGTCTCTGCAGTAGCCAGACCAAGGCTGCCCAGGACAAGATGTTCTGCCTGAGAATTGTAGGTGTCCATGGGACACCTGAGATCCTGTCCTGGAGCAGGGAATCTTTCTTGGTTTTAACTCTGAGTTATGAGGCTTGACTTTCCTTGAGGTGGTTGAAACAAGCAGGATGAGCTGTCTCCTCTCCTTTATGGATTTCTGTAAGGCCTGGAAGGTTTTAAGCACGTGGTGGAAGTTTAGTGTGTGGTTTAATTGCTCACCTGGATGCCTCTGTCCATTTCCCCATTAGTCAATCAGTCAGTATCTGCACAGAGCTTTGACAATTCTGTGGAGGAGGAGGAGGAGGAAGGAGGGAGGCAGACAAGCTGGGCATCACCCAGATCTTCAGAGCTGCTTGGGAACACAGATGAGGCAAATATTTGCCTGAGGGGATCTCTGCAAGCACCAAACCAAAGAAATGCTGCACATCTGTAGCTGTAGAGATGAGAAGTACAGAAAACTTCAGCTAAAACTAATTTAGAATCATTAATTTCCATCAAGAATACATTTTGAACTTTTCATTGCAGCTGTTTCTCATGGATTGCTCTCTTCCTTAAGTGTATGAAGGATGGAAAATGCACTTATTTTCATTTTATGAATGAAAATAAGTAAGTTATTCCATTCCATTCCATTCCATTCCATTCCATTCCATTCCATTCCATTCCATTCCATTCCATTCCATTCCATTCCATCTCACTGGAGAGATGTTGGTGACATATTTTTAACTGCAACAGTGCATCTGCTCTGCCCCCCTGCCCTTGTGCATGGACAGACATATTCATGGGACATTACAGTCAGCAGCAAAATGTATGAGCTTGGATTGCATTCAGCCTGGAAACAACCCACTCCAGGAACTCTATCAGCAGTATATTTTCATACCTATCAGCCTTGGAGTTGTGAAAACAAGAAGGAATTCAGCAGCAGGGTGGTTTGTACCTGCTTGGGTAAGAGAAGTGTGGAAAATATTACCTGTTCCTTTCAGGATCAGTCCTGTCCCTGCTCCCAGCCTTTCTTATCACCTCCCTTCCATGTTTTCCTCTCACGCTGATTGAGAATCTGTTTTGAGGTTGTTTGGGAACTATTTATGAGGAATGGGATTTTAGGAACATGCAGTTTGCTTGCAGTTTTCCATGTGAACATGCAGAGCCCGGCCATTGTAAGACTTTTTCCATGGAAGGGCTGTAACCAGGATCACACATTGCTCCCAGAACACTCTCAGCTCGTGCACAGGCTGCTGGCAGAGAGCAGGATTTAACTGCCATGCACATCCCAAAGCCTCTAGGGGATCAGGCACTGTTAGAGTGTTTCCCTTTGATGCTAGTTTCAGGTACAAATCATAATATTGGCAGGTGGAACAAGTGATCCTCCCCTCGTTTTACATGGAAGAGCTGCAGGAAAATTTACTGAATCACAGAAAAGTTACCATCTTTCTTGTCATTAGGAACTCATCCACAGCCATTTTGACCTACCTTTCCCAAAGTGCTTTCCTGTATCTTCAAAAAACCAGCTGATTCGAATATTTACACCAAGAAGATGTTTCACCTTCCCTTCAGTCCTTTATTTTTCCTTTTCTGGTGCACAGCAATTTTTTTTATCCGGTTATTTCAAGGTTGCTTTCGATTGGGAAAAATCTCTGCTTAATAAGGACTCAGCTAAAACCTCACATCTAAAAGCTGAATGCCAAATGGCAAATCTGGTGCTGTGATTCATTGGTACTGAGGGTGTTCATTTTACTTGGGGAGCTCATTTAGCTGAAGGCACTGTGCTTATGTCCTGCTCAATGGCCTTTGGAGAAAGAGAATTTACTTTACTTGTCTACTTTGAGGATTTCTGCTAGAAATTTGGTAGTGCTTCGTTTTCAGGTGGAAAAGCAAAGGACTGTTCAGATATTCTCCTGAAGCTGTTCTGAAAACTGGCTCATAATGACAGAATCATAAAGGTCACACGCTATTTTCTTTCCATAAATCTGGCAGTGGAAATATTACAGGTTTTCCTGGTCTTTCTCCTCTCTCTTGCTGCAGTTAGGGGGTCAGATTGGGTTTGGCTCCTGGGGAATTCTAAATATTGGGAATAAAATGCAGAGCACAGGGTGCTGCTGCACCTCCTTTTTGTTAGAGACTGGGATGGGGAATAGCAGCTGGTGGGAGAGAAGCTTCATTCCAACACGGATGGGTGAGGAGGATCCTCATAATTCATTTGAAATTATGAGTTCCTTAAACTTCAAGGAACATGAAGGATGACAAACCTTTTGCAGCCAGGCAAACATAAAATTTGGTCTCAAATTTTTGGTCCTGCATTTTTGGTCCTGCATTTTTTGGTGCTGAAAATTATTTTCTACTGAAACAAACTGGTCGTTGTAGAAATAAACTGTGGTTGTGTGATCTGCTAAATCCCTGTGACCTGGGAAGTTCTAAGCAGCACCGATGGAGACACTGATAAAAAAACAACAAAATTTGTTCCATAGAATGATGGAATGGTTTGGGTTTGAAGGGACAGTGGAAGGCGTCCATGGCAGGGGTGGGAATTAGGTGACATTTAATGTCTGTTCAAACCCAAACCATTCTGTAACTGGGCCTTGGACACTTCCAGGGATCCAGGGGCAGCCACAGCTGCTCTGGGCACCCTGTGCCAGGCCCTGCCCACCCTCCCAGGGAACAATTCCTGCCCAAAATCCCATCCAGCCCTGCCCTCTGGCAATGGGAAGCCTTTCCCCTTGTCCCATCATTCCAAATCCTTGTCCAAAGTCCCTCTCTGACTCTGTTGGAGCCCCCTTAGGTGCTGGAATGTGCTAAAAGGTTTCCCTGTATATCCTACAGATCAAACTGAGGTAAGCAAGGGCTCCATCTCTGCCTTTTTCACAGATTACGTTTTCCTTTGGAAAAAATAAAAGAAAATAAACTAATGGCTTAGAAAATGTTGCTCCTGCCATCTGTCAGAAGTCCATACAAAATCAACCAGGCTCCTTGTTCTGGAATAATGTCTGTTTTTCCCTGGCTTAGAGATGGTTTATTAATAAGAAGAGCTGGTGTTTATAAGGGAGTGAGCGCGGAACCAGGGTGGGGTTTAAATTTTGAGCTGGATGATGACCCCTCAGCAAGTCCCAGCTTAGAGACTCAAACACAACACTCAGAGTGCCTCGTGCAGTCCAGGTTCATGCCCTGCCCAAAGCAGCTCAGAGGAGCGTTGGAATGAGGGTGTCCGTGGAGCCCTGGAGGATTGATTGCTCTGCAAGAGCTGGTTAGGATTATTTCTCCAGACAGACAACTTCTAAATCTGGTTTTTCCTGAGTGTTGAGGCTGCATTTGAGGCTGGTTGTATTTATGTGAGTGAGTGTGAGCGAATGGGTTTTGGCAGGAGGACAAGCCCCCTTTGTCCCAGACACAAACCTGGCCAGAACCTGGGCTTGTTTCACTGTAGTTCATAGCCAAGACTGTGAAATCTGCCAGATTTATAAATTTACTGCTCAGAGATGGAAATGGGTCAGTGTTTAACAGTAGTGACTGTGATTGATCCTATAAAACACAGCATAGCAGGCACTTTTAGGACAATATGAAATTTTAAGCTATGGTCCTGGTAAAAATCAATTGAGCTCAGTGTCCAGTTCAATTCCTTCTGTGAGCTGATTCCACATCCACACTGTTCATGAGGACCTGGTTAGTGACAAAGAGCTGCATTAATCTGGAACCCTAACTGATATTTCTGGGACTGTGGTATCTGATGTGGCACATAAGGAAGCATGAATGGAGATCAACATTCTGTTTTGGAGGAGTTGTCCAATTTTTGTCCAATGCTTTTGGGTTTTTTTTCTGTATTTCTCAGGTGTAACTGTCATGCATTCATGGTTTTCATATATTTAAATTCTCTCATTTGCTTAAAATTATGTTTATCTCTATTTATATTGATTATTTATATATATTTATTTGCTTATATTTATGCCCAAGAATGCACAGGTTTGTAAAAGATAACGTTTTTGACCCAAATGGAGGATGTCTATAATTCACAGAGCTCTCCGTAAAGAAGTATTTACTAATATGGGGCAGTACCTAAATACTTGGGGGAAAAAAAATATGATGTGTTAGAGTAATCCCAAGGGAATCACACTTATTTAATACCAACAGTGAATTTGGTCAATTTTTTCATGTCTGTTTTTGAGCCAAAGCAAACATCCCAAAATATTTGCTCATGGAAGAAGTCCAGGTGAAGTGCACAATCTTTCTGAAGGATTTGTTTTGTTTTGCTTTGTGTTGTTGGGGATCAGGTACATCACCAGGTCACAGGATGGGCTTTAGTGATGTTGTAGATCCTGTTAGGCTCTGCTAAAATCAGTGTGAACTAAACATTTGCAACACAGCCAAGGAAGTGTCTGGTTATTATTATTATTTTTTCAAACGTTCCCCCACCTTTGTGAGAATTAAACAATCCTTTAATATGAAATCATGGTTAAAACTTAATGAAATTGGTATGTATTACCCATGTTTCACCACTGCAAGTCCATTGCTGATAATGAACTAATAGAAAATGTGAGACTTTTCTGTTGATTGTTTCTTGGCCTGGGGAACACAAGCAAGGTCAGCCTCAGCCCAATCCCCTGCACAATTACCACGCCTGGTGTCACTAATTGGCATTTTAATGAAGAGATCCTGGGTAGGTTTTAGTCCACTCCAAATCAGCAGTGGTGCCACACTGGTGTCCTTTCACACACCAGCATTTCCTGCTCACTGGGGCTAACCAAGGTAAAACCCAATTTCTGCACAATTATAACTTTAACCCATCCAGTTTGTCTGTGGTTCTCGCTCTCACAGTGCAATGAGGCATTCATAAACGAGATTAAAGCAGGCATTGGCTCACAGATCTCTCCCATTCCTTTGCACTGATACCCTGAAAATCTTAAATTTATTTCAGGCAATTGCAGGCTCACTTGTAGAGGAGCTGGAAACGGTGCTGTGGCAAAATTGACAAATAACTTACCCTGAGAATTTCCAGCTCTCTTCTGCTGTTGTTATTTCCTGTTAGGCTGAGATCTACAATCACTTGTACGTGTGAGTAACAAACATCTTGCATATATTTACTCTCTCTTGGAAGCATTTGCAGCTTAAGGTTTCTAGAGTAACTGCAGCTCAGGCAGGATTCTTGTTCTCTTTGCAGGGGAAGTGCTTAATTGTGGGCCTGAATCTGGGCCTTACAGCAGAAATAATATCTGTATAAAGGAAATGCTGCAATGAGTAATAAAGAGCAATCTTCCTGTGAGTAAATAAAAATTACAAAAGGAAACAATAATCAATACATTTTATAGTTCAAGAGTTCAGCACATGCTGTTTCAGTACAGTACAATGGATGGGCAGCCTCTGTGGATTATGAATTCCCACATTTATGTGGAAACAGAAGTAAATAACTGAAACAAGAGTCATGTTGCAAGAATGTAAAACCAAGCTGGACTTAATGGTGTGCTATATTTAAAAGAGTGATGTGATCCAAGGAGTATTCACTTTATCTTTTCTTTCAAGCTTGGCTGCCTGCAACCTGCCAGGACCAGCTAAGTCAAAAGAAAGCATTTTTCTCTATTCCAATGGCCAATAAAACACCACGTGCACTCCACTTTGTCGCCCTGAGTCCCAGAGCCTGGTGTTACCCAGCAGAAATGTGTTAATGATGTAAATAAACTGCTTTTCTCCTTTGAGCTGGGAAAGCCTTGCCTGGATCAGGTAGAGAAGGAGGGCAGGGCAATGCAGTGGTGTAAAACACTCCTGCAATTCTTATTTTTTTTTGGAGGGAACAGATGGCTGAAAGCTTCTTTGCCATCTTGTAAAACCTTTCCTCTTTATGAGTCGGGTATAGAAACAGCATCAAAAGCCTGGTCTGAGATCACTCATTCAAACCCAGATTTTGTGCATATTTCAGCACCTCTCCTCCTTCCCTGCTTCCCCCTCTTTTCCTGCTGCTCAAGCTGCTGCTCCTGCACTTATCAACCACTCTGGTCCCTTCCACCTCTCCACCAGAAAAGTGACTTGATGAGGCCATCAGTGACTCCTTTGAGCAAGGAGGATATTGCAGAGGGTTTGGAATGGTTCATTGGCTTCCAGCCTTGCTGCCATGAGATCTCTTGGACACACAAAGGGTCTGCTCATCCCCAGGAGGAAAGCAGGGCTGGATGGACCTCGTGTCACCTGGAAATGGAGGGATGCAGGTGCTGGTTTGTCCTGATGAGGAGACAAATATTCAACAGCATTCAGGGCTGGAAAGGGTGGGCAGCAAGCCTGGAATTTGTAAAACTAAAAATCTCATTAGCACGGGGTTGCAGGCACCTTGCAAGAGCAGAAGTGAAACCCTGGTTTGGGTAAAATGTTCCTGTTCTCAGGGATGGAACAATTTTGCTCTGGGGGATGGTCTGGTCCCAAAGTGAGGAGTCTGATGCATAATGTGGATTTTGATTCGATGAAACATGTCCCATTTTCCAGGTTAGCACTTGTTTTATCCAAGAAAGGCTGTATCTCCTCATACATTAATGGTCTAGGCTTGTACATCATGTCCATGTGATAATGCAACCCAGGACATTATACATGAAAAAAAAAATCTGACATAGATGCACTTTGTGAAACCTATATTAAAAAAGCTGTAATTTAGAAAAATGGTTCTTGCAGTGTCACGTTAAGAATGAACAATTTTGAATAAAAAAAACCACCACAAAAAAGGATAAATTTTGAGTGCTGAGCTTTGTCAGACAAATACTATCCTTGTAATCTTCATCAAAATCAATCTTATAGAGATAGTAACAGTTGTGCCCTTGTTCTAATATAGCAGAGCCATTTTGTTAATTCCCCTGTATTTTGTGAGGTGCATGGAAAATAAATTTTATGAGCAGGTGCTCGCTTACTTTATATGGGAAGTATTAAATTTGATACCACTTTCCTTTAATAAGCCCAGATAATGGCACAAAATCTGAATCTATTATCACAAGGAAGAAAGTAGCAAGGACAGAAAACGAAACAAATGTAATTTTTTCTTATTACAACGCTCGCATTTCAAACTTGTGGAGTGTCCGTGCTTTACTTTGTAATAACTACTGTGACTGCATAATACCAGGATAGATATTGTTTTTTTTTTAAAAAAAAAAAAAAATCACTGATAGCCTATTCAGGGCTGTGTCTTTGTGTTCTCATGGCAGCCCGGCTCTTTAAGTAGGTTGAGTTGAACAACTACCCAGCAGGTGAAAAAAATATTCTGCTACCAGCATATTGCAATCTTTCATTAAATGGTTACCAAATAATCCCGTGGAGTGGTGAGCCAGGAATGTGCTCCTACCTGCTGGCAGATATCTTTGCAAAGTGTGAGGCACCAGCCTTGTGTGGATGCAGAATGATGCTTTGCAATAAAACCCTGTGCATTTCCTCGGGTTCCCTCTCTCCCCCAGCAGCTGTAACACGCTATGAAAATCAGCCAGCAGAACTAACACAAATGACACAGTAAACATGCAGGCAATGATTTTTTTTTTTTATCCCCCCTAGTGCATACAATATTAGCCATTAGCCTGCAAGCAATGCTGTTGCATTCATATTTAGGGTAATTTTCACACCAATATGGTAAATGTAAGCCAGATCTCTCACCAGGTGGTTTAATGGCTGAGTTCAGGCAAAGAGAAGAACTCTGATATTCATCACCAGATTTTGCTGTCAGAAGTGACACAAACTTGTGTCCTGTAATTTTTTTTCAATGGGAAATTAACACAGCTCCTTCATCTGAAGTGAGTGGAACTTATGTGAAATTAAAAATTAAATATGTGTAGAAGATGTTTTGTGCATGAAATTTACTGATACATAGCAGCACTTTCTTTTCCATAGTTCCAGGAGGTGCTATTTGCTAAAGTCTTTCACTTTAATTTCCTGAGAAAAAAATCAATAAAAATGTTAACTCAAGTGATAAAAGGTATAGTTTGCTCCTGAGATGCCCAAGATTTGTGCCAAAGAGTCTAAAGAGCATCCTATAAAGTCCTTCTGTGCTATTACTTTACATCTTGATGGAGTGCAGTGCTTGACAAGGTTGCTTGAGGTGATCCCAAACTCTCTCTCCCGTACCCAGATAAACCCTCTGCAGGAACACATCCCTGTTGGAAACTGGACTCCAGGTTCTGGTGTTCTAACCCCACTTCTTCTGCTCTGGTTGGGCTCTGGGATCAGTCCCAATTTGGCTGTGGCAAAATTTTTCATCTTTCTTTCCTAAATCCCACATCCACAAAGCTTTCAGCACCCTCTCTCTGCAGGGCAGCACAGGGAGGCTGGATGCCCTGAAATGATGCCAACATTGATACATTCAGCCATCCCTCAAACCCCAACTCTTTCCACGCCTAAAAAGAGCAAATCAATTAAGAAATATGGGCAACAGAGAAAAAACAAAAGGAAAAAAAAGTGAACGCCTTTGCTGGGAACTTGAACATAAAAGTTTTATCCATTAGGGGGTTTGGGCTGACTGAGTTATTACCTCTCAAAAACCAGCATTCATAATGGAAGTCCTGACGGAGCTGTGTGAGTGGAGCAGCTATAATTAACTCTGCGTTCAGAAGCCTTTCATTAATATTTTAAGGATTTTTTAATTAAAACAATTGTATTAGTTTACGGAAAGTAGTCTTTCCCTCAAGTTGTCTCATACAGAAAATACTCAAAATGCACTCCTCTTTTCCTTTTCTTTCCTTTCCCTCTTTCCAACTCCCATCTGCACAGCAGGTCTCATCCTTCCCTTCATTTTCCTCTATTGCTAGATCCCCATAGTTTTCCTCAGGCTGAAATGTGAAGGTTTTCCCTTTGGGCTTTGTGTCTTTTCAATTTTTGGAAGCTCTGTGGGGCAAACCCCATATTTCTGTTCTCTGAATTGTTTTGTCCCTGCTGAGAAGCTCAGCCTGGTTGTGCACAGCTGCCCTTCCATCCCTCCCTCCACCAACACTCAGCTCTGCCCTGGGGGATATCTGGGTGAAGAAATGTGTTGGATTTGCTCACAATGCTTGGGAAATCTTTATCCAAGGCAACTCTTTCCTTCTCAGGTCACTTGGTGGAGCAATCACAGGGTTTATGGGTGTTGACAAGGTGGGATTGTCCAGGATGCTCTCAAACCACTAAAAAAAATAAACCCTCTCTCCTCTCCAGTTCTCCTTGGCAAGGCCTAAAGCTCAAATCTGTTGGAGAAATAGATCTATCAATGACCCTTGGCCCTGGCACAGAAAACTTGTGGCTGTCCCATCCCTGGAAGTGCCCAAGGCCAGGTTGGATGGGGCTTGGAGCAGCCTGGGACAGTGGAAGGTGTCCCTGCCATGGCAGGGGTGGCACTGGATGAGATTTAAGGTCCCTTCCAACCCAAACCTTTCTATGATTTTATAAGCATCAACCATGCAAAGATGTGACTCGTATTTTAAATATTACTGGCTATTTCTTACCCACCAATCTATGAAAACCATTATTTTTAGCTCGAAATTTGCCATTTTTACTAACTCAAATAAAACTGGAATTCAGAATATGCCCTTAATATTTCACTTACAAACAAGAGCATATTGATCACGCGTGGTGGAGATGAAACAAGGCTTTCTGTGAGAAACGATAATTCGTTTTGGAAGGAAAGGTTCATGCAGGCAGAGTCTTCAGCAAACTCTGCATTCGACTTTTCAGTATATCACTAAAATGGTGCTAAAACAACATCACTGCTGACATGTAGGTGGGCAGGTGAAATGGTCACAGGCACATAATAAATTGTACCAGCATATAATAAACCTATTTCTCATGTACCTACAACCTGTATAACTTCCCATCCAGATAATACTCCAGTGTATGATAATTTATTGAGAGACTACATTTCTCATACGTAAAACGATTTGTACACAAGAAGAAGCCCAATGTGAATAATTTAACCAACCACTGCAAACTGATAGAAAGCAGAGTCTGCAAAACAAATGAGACCCCATACAGATGCTTCTATTGACTTATACTTGAATTCATTTCATCTTTATTTTATTTCAGCTCTACTTTAGGATTTTTTTTTTTTCCCTGTAATCCTCTGTCCAGAATATGACACGGGTAACTTTTGAGCAGGCTCATCATTTGAATAATCAGCCATTTAGTGACATGTCTAGTTCTGTTTAATGACTGAATCTGTAAAAGTATGACCTCAAGCACTGGTTAACTTTAAAATAGCTGTGCCCACTGCATGACATAGCCAACAGGAAGCCATTAGAGCTCCAGCAATTACCATTTACATCCATCGACGAAGTCCCTATTTTATTTTAATCTGCTTAAGTACATTTTCTGCACGAGGTTAAAATATAAATCCCTTCTCCTGAACAAGACTGGTTTTCTGGCTGACTTGAGAGCACAATTTACAACTGATTTAATTTGTTCTTCACAAACATTCCTAATGACATTACCCTGGTGCATATACTGACTGCCTCCTCTTATTCCATTAACTCCCAAATCGGGTTTAAAGACCATATTGATGCTAGATGTTATTATGGGTGATTATCAAAACAACAGACAATGGGGCAAAGTGTTTACTAACTGGTTTATATATAATTTCTGTAATAACTACAACAGATGGTAATGCTACAAACAATAAATCAAGCTTTTCACTGCTGAAATAAATTGGCAGCCTGCAGTACAGAAATGCTGTATGTAACTATATACAGATGCTTCAGTCATCAACTGTATTGTTCATCTTATTAGAAAATGGGTCTGTTACTGCTATTACAGGAAATCTTTCCATTTGCAATTACAAATGTATATTTTCAATTGAAATTGGTTTTAACTGCCAAGCTGGTTTAAGTATACTTTAACCTTTAATTACAAATAGAGTTATCACATACTGCCAAACTGGTTTGAGGCATTTGTTTGTGTCTGTGGAAGTTCCACCTCAAATTGGGTTTCCACTCCCATAAATATATTTCTGCCCTTCAAGAATCCTTTGGCCAAGAGGCATTTGCAGTAACTTTTGGAGTTAATTCAATATTAGCAGCATAAAAGGATGTTTTATCCGACAGTGCTTAAAACAGCATCAAACCTGCAATTAATTCCATTCACTTGGGTTTGTAGTAATTTATCAAAACATTTGCCTCCTTACACTGCCTCCTTTCCAGCTCCTTTCTGGGGAGCTCACTCCGTGTCTCTGTACTCGTGTCACCATCTTCTGGTGTCTCCTGGAGCTCCAGGGTCCTTGGGATGGAAGTTCTGGTCCTCAAATCCGGGAGGAAATGTTGACAAGCTTGAGGGATCTGCCACACTAGGAACCACAGGAACGTCACCCAGCCAGGAATGAGAGTTTTATTACAAATGAGAATTTTACTACGAGAAATGGGTAGGATTTTTAGTCTCTCCCCATTTTATGGCTCCTTGGAATTGTTCTTTGCATAAAGGTAGGGCTGTGAAAAGAAGATGGAAAGAGTGAACGTTGTGTTTTCACAAGCAGGATTGTGACTGTGAAGTGATTGAGAGCTGTACCCTCCAGGTGCCTAATTCACACTGATTTTTAATTGGGATTTAACATCACCACTGCTGAGAGGGTGATTTAAAACACTCTAGGCATCTACTTAGATATTTAGGAATTTATTTCTGTGTACAAACATAAGCGCTGTCCTGCACTGATCACTCAAGAACTTTTGTTCTACATTCTGCTCCCTGATCTCCAGTGTGGCTTCATGCAATGCTCTCCAAATATCCCAGGTTTGAATATTGGAGCCCTCATTATAAAATCCATTAAGAAATTGGGTCCTGAGGGTTGTAGAAATGTGATGCACCTCAAAGAAACCTGAGGTCTTATGTCACAGAGAGATAAAAAGGGAAAACCACCCCAAAAACATGGATGCATTGAACGTTGTGCAAGAGATGGCACACACAACAAGACAGAATGTTCAACATAAATCACGATTCAGGGATGATCTGTTACTAAAACATGTTTCTTTTTTCCCCCAAATAACCACATAATAATTTCAAGGAGTGAATTAATCCACGTAAGTAATTTTTGCTTTATTAGCCATTTAATGACAAGAAGATAACTGACATTTGAACTAACTTTTCAGGAGTAGTGAGAATAATATATTTTCCACACAATTTTTGGCCTATCTGTGTGATCTCACTGCTATTAGTTGTGCTGGCCTCAAGAGACACCTGCACAAAAGAAGTAAAAATGCCACTTTACAGGCTGATCTCTTCGTAAGTGTGAAGAAACAGTTTTATTCCTAATTCTGACAGAGTGAGATAGAACTGAGATGAACTGTGACAGAACTGAGATGAACTGCCCCAGATCAGATTTGGTTGGTGACAGGCAGTTAGAGTGAAATGAGTTGTAAATACCTGTAATGGTTTTGGTAACTTTATCTTTAAGGTTGTTTTTTCCTGTGGCCTGGGCAGTGGCCTGGCTGCTGGAGGCTGCTGCTTTTTGTGAAGGATTTTTGTGTGACAGCACAAAGTTATCTTTAGGATGACTCCCACTGGAGAGCACAGAATCCCAGGATCATATCCTAGAATCACCGAATGGTTTGGGCTGGAAAGGACCTTAAAGCCCTGCTCATCCCACCCCTGCCATGGGCAGGGACACTTTCCACCACCCCTGGTTGCTCCAAGCCCCGTCCAACCTGGCCTTGGACCCTGCCAGGGATCCAGGAGCAGCCACAGCTCATCTGGAAAACCTGTTCCACCCTCTGAACACCAAAGATGCAGCACAACCCCCTTCCTCTCCTCTTGGTTCTGTGCATGTGAGCTCAGCACTGCACCAGCCCGAGTGATACAAATTGTGTCTTGCTGTATAGAATAAAGATTAAAAACTGCATTCCCGGTCTTATAAAGTTCTTTAATTAGAATCCTGCAAAGGATTAGCAATCTGATTATTTGCTAATTGCCTTTCCATATTTTTTTCAGGGCCTCACAAAGCATCGGGGATACTAAAGAGCAAACAGTGCTTTAAGGCCACCGTACAATGTGACAACAGTGATAGATATGCTAATTTCTTCATTCACTCCACTTCACTTCTTTTATTCTTTCCAATTAAAGCAAATGCTACTGAAACTGTAATTAAGCTAGTGCCGTAGCCCTGATTGCCTGCTGTTTTAATGAAACCCTATTGATTTTTCTTTTATTTCTAATGGCCACACATTGCGTTCAATGGTCAAACACATGGATGTTACAATGCACGGCCAAACTTAATTTTTGTTCTCTAAAAGGGTGGCCTTATCAGGAGGAATATCAAAAGAGCTATTTGTGTGAGGTCTCTATAGTTTTTCCTCTATCTGCCTGAAGAGATGTACTCTGAGCAAACATATTACCATTAAAAAGAAATGAGTTACATTTTGTGGAGAATAAAAATTGCTATTAGTCTCCTGTAGTTGCCGTAAGTTGCTCACATGCATTTAGCATATTCATGATTCCCGGCATACTTTTAAGCTTTATTATTTTTTATTAAAAAAAAAATCTGTCTGGAAGAGATCCTGGGGAACATTATATTCTCTCCTCAAGATATTATAAATCACACCAGCAATTTAAGATATAACAGGTTATGAGGACTTTGTGATTTGTTGATAATTTTATGGAGGGATTCATTTTCGCTGGTAAATCTCACTGAATTATTTTCTAGGTTGCCTGGAAGTAGTGAAAAAGACAAGGAAAAGAAAAACTCTCTTAAAGTCCCATAAAGCATATAGTATAGCTTTAAATTTATTATTCCTCAATTGGATTATTCAGCCAGGGAATTAGATATTTAACTGGGTATAGCTTTTCTGTGGCTTCGTATTTGTACTTAGGAGCCAGTGTGTACAAATCCATGCACTGGAAGAAGGCACCAAGTCTTCTGCAAATGAATTTATCCAAAAACATGCAACACATCACAGCACAAACTCACTGCCTTCTATAGGCACATCCACGGGAAGATTGAACATTTTAATTCACAAAACATGAATATACAGGACCTTGTTCCAGTTTTGATTGAGGAGAATTAATGGTAATAAGGAAAAATAAGGAACCGTGGTTTCCGACCATTCCTTATCTAAAAATATTTCATGGCTGCTGCGGAAGCTGAAGTGTAATCACATCCAGGATGCACAAAGTCAGCAGTCAGCTCAGCAAATGCACAAAGCATGCATGAGCTGAGGCCCTGATCCATCCTTGCGCCTGCTGAAAGGCAAAGTTGGTTTTTCACCCTCCGTTCATTCAATTTTAATCAAATATTCACATTTTTTCCTGGATGAAGGCCTCAGTTTTCTGGTGGTACAGGCAATACTCCTTACATTCCCTTAATCACTGTCTCTAGATCCCAAATGGTGTGGTAGGGTACTGGCCATCTGTAGGGGAAGCACCACAACAAGTAATAAAGTGGTATAGAACTTGCTTCCTTCACAGAGTGTGACTGCGCCTGATTTGTCAAAATCATGGAATTATTAAGATTGGAAAACACCTCCAAGATTATCTAACCTTCAACCAAATACCACCATTCCCACTGATCCACTTCCATAATCTTCCTGGTTGTTTCATGGGGAAGGTGCCTACAAAATGCTGCAGTAATGCACACAGCTGACATTGGAAATGTTGTGTTCTGAATTCCAGTTTTATTTGAATTAGTAAAAAATGGCAAACTTCAAGCTAAAAATAATAGTTTAGTAGGTAAGAAGTAGCCAGCAGTATTTAAAATACGGGCAAAACCTTCGTATGGTTGCTGTTCATAAAATCATGGAATGGTTTGGGTTGGAAGGGACCTTAAATCCCCCCCAGTGCCACCCCCGCCATGGGCAAGCACACCTTCCACTGTCCCAGGCTGCTCCAAGCCCCAGTGTCCAACCTGGCCTTGGGCACTGCCAGGGATCCAGGGGCAGCCACAGCTGCTCTGGGCACCCTGTGCCAGGGCCTTCCCATCCTCACAGAGAAGAATTCCTTCCCAAAATCCCATCTAACTCTTCCCTCTTTCATCTTAAGACCATTAAAGATGGCCATGGTTCACCCCAAAACCAGCAGAAGGGTTTGGAGCAGTGTGAAAACACTTCCATGGCACAGGCTGAGATCAACCAGACCAAACTCACTGTAAATGCAGCGTATATGTAAAAATTCCCAGTTCACCCAGTTCAGGTCACACCACAGAGCTGGTCCTTGCTGGTCTTGGCTTGGCTGTTTGCTCAGCTGTGCACATGGCACAGGAAATCTTTCTGCTGCACTAAGCTCGCTTCCAGGAATGAGGAAAATGCAGATTGAAAGGCGATTTTAAGTTTTTATTGATAGAGTTTCGTTCCAAATTTTAGCCACGTCTTGCAGGAAGCTTGGCTCTGTGCCACAACCCTGACACCAGCACAATTTCAGGTAGGCAAACTAAAGATGTGAAACAGGAGAATGTATTTTCTCCCCATTAACCAAGAATTCTTACCTCCCTTATTTCCCAGCCTTTTCTCTGCTACAGTTCTGAATCACCTTCTGTTTGTGACCACTGAATGCTAAATACACTTTTATTTTACCTGTAGGCACTAAATTTTTCAAAAGCCTCACACTGCTATTAGCCTGCCAGCAAACCAGGAACATCAGCTCTTTTTAATTAGATTTTCTAACTGTGATGTTCATTCAACAAGGGATAAATTCCCTTTAGTGGAAGTTGCGGAGTGCACTTGGACTTGTTAGCTCTGGAGAAGTGAAAATCATAAATAAAATCTGACGGGGAGAAGGTAACAGTGGGAAGAGTGGAAAATAAGACACCATCATGTCACTACTCAGCCCTGTCAACTGTTATGCTAATCAGGGTAGAATTAAAAACACATTTTCTACCAGGATGTTTCACAGCCAAACCGGTTAAATACATATTTTAACAAAATTGAAAGCATATTATACGGAGATTTGTGGTTTCCAGCTCTGCGAGTGAGTGCTGAAAGTGTGCTGAAATAACAAAATTGCAGCCTAATAATCTATAGAATAATATTGTCAACTAATGGATTATAATAAAATAAAAGCTATTATTAGGGTAAAATATTATAACAAAAAAAAAAATCCAACTTTTATTTGTAGCACCTCCCCCTTAATGGTTTCAAGCATTTTGAAAGGTAATTTAAACAAGTACATTGTGTCCTTATTGAAACTGTTTCATCTCGCTAGCTGCTGAAAATGGCTTTAACCATCTCTCTGAACAAAAGCTCGCTAATAAGACAACAAAAAGCCTACAAAAGCACTGGCTCAGCATCACTGCAGAAAGGCAACTAAAGGCAGCCTGCAAATGGTCTGTTTCTTTTTTCTTGCATGTAATTAGATGAATTAAAAGGACAAAGTAGTTAATGTTGCTGTTGTCCGAGGCCCCCGGTTCCTTTCATACCGCCCGCTCTAGACAAGAGCCCGCGGCTCTCGCTCCAGCAATGTGGTGAAGAATGTTGGCAATAAGTAAAATTAACAAGCTTAATCTGTGAAGAATCTGGTCTGAGTCATAGATGAAATGTATCTCTAGCAACGAAAGGCTAGTAATTCCTGGTCTCCTTTTATATGCCTAATAAAACTTACAATAAATTAACTGCATTTTAGTTTGCAGCGCTGGCTCTATTAATCAGGGCCGAGACGTGTAGTCAAGTTACAATAGAAAGAACTCAACTGGGTGCATTTCAGTTATGCAATTAGGGACCATTGGCCCGGCTCTAATTAGGCCAGGGATGTTGATATTTCAAGTACTGTTTTATCATTAGGTTTCATTTCCTTGGAACATCCTCAATGGCCAAGTAGTGAGAAGGGTGGAGGATATTATAAGCAGGGGTCATCAGAAAGTCATTAATGGGAGTTAGGGAGGGAAGGGCTGACATTAATACCTCGCCTTTTGAAATGTTGAGCTGTCTCTGGGAGACTCGGGGCCCCTCCATCTCCCAGAGGAATCGGTGGCACTGGAGAGCAGCTGGATCAGGCTCCTGGGAAAGGACCTCCCTTAGGGGTGATGTTGGAGTTTAATTCTTAGATGCTGCTGCAGGTACTGCAGGGAGGGGTGACCCTGACACAGAGGGGTTGATTTCTTACTCCCTGCAAGCTTCTGGGGTCAGACCCCCCAGAAAATCCCAACCACTTCTGGGCAGCAGTGCTGAGAAGGTGTTGGATCCTGAGGAAGGTTCATTAAGGTAATTCTGGTGGTGTTGCTTGGCCATCCCCACTCTGCTTCCTCCAGGCATGAGATGCTCTCAGTTATTGGCTCCACCACTTCCACTGAGGATGATGTGCTGTGGTTCACCCTCCACCAGCACCCACAGGCTGTGAACATGAAATTCCCTCTGTTTAACACACATGTGTAGTTGTGGTCCCTGCCTGGTTAAATCCAAATGGTGAAGCACAAATAAAAAGAGAGGGGGAAAAGAAATACAGTATCTGTTAGTCCTCAGTTGTGCTTTTCTTGCCAAACTCCAGCTTAAAGCTGTAACTCCAAACAATACTTTGCCTGTTTGTAAAATATGACTTTGTTTCATTATGAAAAAAGAAATTACATAATTAAATTCATTACATCCAATTACTATATGATTCATCTGGCGGCTTAATGAAGCTTCACATGATACTAACAAGATAAAGCAAAAGAATAGCATTTTATGAGACTGCAGGCATTCTGTGTACAGCAGACTGGGCAGTTTATGAGCTCTGTGCAGTGCATTTCCTAATAGTCTGCATTGTAGCAGTTCCAGTAGGGAAGATGCTCCTTAGTCCTGTGACATCTCACCCACCTCACTCTGAAAATTTGCCAAGGCAAAAGCTTCAACCTTTTTCTTTTTCCTGGGCCTCTCTTCTTGGATGTTGCCAAATTTTATACCAGAGGACTCCGGGATGCAAGGAACAAGCTTAATAGGATCATAATAAAAAGAAATCTAGGCCACTCCACAGCTGTCAGAAGGCAACACATTTGGGATGTAAAAGAGCTGGTTTGGTTTTGAACCAGTGACCCAAAGGTGAATTACCTCAGTGTCTCCGTTGATAGGTATATAAATATTTTAAATACGATTTTGCAGAAGTGTAAAAGTGCCTTTTCTTTCAAAGTACATTATCAGCCTAAAGAAGTCTATCAACTCTGTCCTCCCAATAATTTATGATCTAATAAAAGGCTTCTATCTTTGCAAAAACTGACAAAACCCCATAGTTTTATCTTTTGGGAATGAGATCCGTCAATAAAGTGAGGACTTGTCTTTCAAATGTGTGTTTAAGACTATTTGAAACGTTCACAATTTTGAAATTAGTCAATAACATGGGAAAGGGAAAAATTAAAGACATTCAGCCTCCTTTTTCTTCCATGTATGAGTGCCCTTCAGCTTTTCTCATTACCTTTTAGCATTTCTGGACAACTATTGATATTCAATGGGAATGTAAATGGGCTTGAAAATCATAAATTGTGAAAAATAGGTTTTGGAAACATCAGAAAAGTTTGAGAAAAATGACATTTGCCTACGTGGGAGAACAACAGGAGTGCTTTCACTGTGTTATTGAAGGATGTGGCTGACATCTCCTGAACTGGAGGTTTTGACGAGTTGAGGTTTCCAATTTCAGCCTTCTCACCCAAGCAAACCTTGAAAACCCAGGGAAAAAAGAACAGCGAGTTCCAGCATAATAAAGAGCCCTAGCTTTATTACTACTGGCAATTTATTCTAGGGAGCAGTCAGTGTTGTGCTTGCTGGTTACTTTTGGAAAGCACTGTGCTGAAAGCTGTCAATGAGGGATTTAAAAATCTCTCCTCTAAATCAAAATTTATCAACCCGTGACATAAAAACTGAAATATTTCCTGTGGCTATGCCTTCATCATCTCCTAATTTCTTTAATTAATGTGAGAAAAAGCATATCTGCCTCCGGGCAAGTTTAGTTTTGGTCATTTGTCTTACCTTCTGTAAGTAGGAATGCCTCATGTGGGCACACAGGGAGAAAAGGGCTGCGAGTGCCAAAGGAAGCACTGGAATAAAACATGGGATGGGCAGCTGGCAGAACCCTCAGCTGTGTCTTACCTGCAGTTCCACTGTCTCAGTTTTGAAAGACAGGTGTCTGCCAGGGAAAGCTAGAGCTTCTCTTGGAGTGGAGATTGTAACCCCCCTCCCTGTCAAATTATTATAATTTTGAAATTAGGGGCTTTCAGGCAAATATATGGGAGTAGGAGTAACAGTTCTTTATTAAGAATATTAAAAAAAAAGAGATACAAATGTAGCAGCACAAAAAGAACCAAGCAAGCAAGCAAACACAAGTCTTGGAAGAAACCCTGACAGGGTCAGGGATACAACCTGACACCCTGTTGGTCAGGGTGTTGGAAGGAGTCCAAATAAATCCTCCTGGAGTAACAGATGTGGTTCTGTGGGGTAGAGATAATTCTGTGGAGAAGTCCAGTGGTGGCAAGATGGGTCTAGTCTTCCTCCTGTATCACAGTTGAAAGCTGGATCCCTGGGTGCCTGGTGTTCCTGAGTCTCAGTTTTTAAACCCAGGTAGGAATGGTTGGCTCCTCCCTTCACTGGGTGGAGCATCTCCCAATGGGATGATGTAATGTGTGATGTCATTGGTGAGCCTTCATGGCCCATTATCAGCCAATATCTCCCTGGAGGATGGACGGGTAGTGACAGAGATAACAAACCCTGCCCCAGCTGGCTTTAACGGCTGGGCCATTATCAGAAGGCATCTGCCCCTCTGCCCCTGGAGTTACAAGAGATAAAGAAAAAACATCTCAACTGTTTTCAACAGATGAAAGAGCATACACATTTTTTTTGGTTACATAGCCCAAGATATCCACTAAGCACGATCTGCCCCAGGACCCAAGCCTGCCCCATTTGAAGATTTCTGCCCCATCTTTGGGGATCTGTGCACCATCCTTTGCCCTCCTGCAGCCCTGGTTGAAGGTCACCCTCTATTTATCCTACCTGTGAGCAATCCTGCCTGTGTGTGGGTAATTATGCCATTGTGAGCTGTTTTAGCTTTTCCTCATGCTGGGTGATGAAGAGGAGCTCCTCTCTGAGGGGTCTGTGCAGCAGGGCCTGCCAGGGACAGCTGGAGGGTACAGCATGGGAGGAAGGCTCAGCCACAGGGCCACCCTGTGCTGCTGCTGCTTGGGACATTCCTGTCCCCTGCCCTCCCCAGGCACGGCCACCACTGGGTGAAGGCTGGTTTGCTGAGGCCACAGCTCTCCCCAGAGCTGCTGCAGTGATCAGCCAGAGGTCTCAAGCACATGGTTCCATCACCCAACACTTTCCCCAGCCCCATCCAAGCACTTTGCTGTGTGAGGAGTCATTGTGACATTCCTGCAAACCTGCACCGTCATCCCCTCCAAACCCCGGGGAGCAGGGAGGCCGTGGCTGCTTTTCTCTGATATTTCCCACCTCAAGGGAGCCTGGTTGGGTTAAAACACACATGTGCAATGCAATATCAGTGCCGGATCTGGCCACAAACACAGCTGATGGGCAGAACACGAGCTGGAGTGTCTACAACCATTATAAACACATTATGCATCTCCATTCAAAAGAAGATAACAATACAAATTGTCCAGGGCTTTAACCAGTTGCCATGAGTGACAGCCACGAATAGCTGCTGGGATATCTGGAGAGACTTTCCTGTGTATCTTTACAAGGAGCAATCAGAGGTGTTTCTTACTCCTGGGGTGGAAAAGTGAACCCGGGGAGCTATCAGATAACCAAGGTTCTTCCTCGCCTCCCCGAGCAGCTGCTGCTTACAACCACCTCGTCGTGTCACTGTAAAATGAGCATGCTAAACACGATGCATAATTAAGCAACAAAGTGCAGAGAACCTTTAGAAAACCGACTAAAGGCAAGAATGGAGAGCAGGATGAGATTTCTGCTGGCAGTGAATATCTTTATTAAAAGGTTGTATTTTCTGGAAATTATTGTTTAACCAAATTATCAATGCGAATTAAATCAGGCTTTGGGGAGACTTCTAATTCATACAATAGATCAGGTGTTGTTTAAATACTGTTTATACTGCATGGGAAAAACCAGAATACACCTTGTTTATCACTAGGAAAAGCCCTGGTTTTTGGGGGGCACAAAACCCTGGTTTTCATTATGAAAATGATGAATAATCTAATGCAATCCTCTTCAGAAATATTTCTCTTGCATCTACATGTACTTTCTGTGTGGTTCTTTTAAAAAGATTTTGTTGCAGAGGAAGGGCCTGAAACAAACATCAAATATTACATTGGGTTTGGTACATCATTAGCTACAAATGCCAATTAAATAATGTACTTAAAAACTCCAGTAAAAGCACCATCATGTAGAAATAGCTTGAAATCAGCATAGGTGGTGAAGAAATTGTACCCAGACATGGAGCTTGACATGGCAAAAAATACACGGGGATTATTATAAAGTGATCATAAAGAATCTTCTGCAGAAGCTCCCAGCTTCTCCCAGTGTGATTTTCCAAAATACTCTGGTTTTTGCTGGAGAACCCTCAGAGTTTGCTTCTGGATCAATTCAAATCCCCCAAGTCTTGACAGCACTGTGCAGAGGAACACCTCGGGCCAAGTCTGTGAAAACAAATACAAATTTCCACGAATTTCTTGATCTGACCTCTCAGTTCTGGCACAGGAGAGCACAGAAAAGGCACCAGGCTATTCTCTGTTCTCATCTTTCTTGGATGTTGCCGGTGAGATATTTGCTGATAAAAGAACCCACTGGAGAGTCACTCCCCTTCACTGATCTGGGATTTCATTTTTCTGTCTACCCTTCGAAAAAATATCCACAGCCAAGGTATCTCTGTTGGAAAAAGCAGAGATTTATTCTTGGTTTCTTTAGCTACTACAGTCTGTGGAAGAGCTGTGGAAAGGCTTATGGCCTCCAGGAGAAAGGTGAAGATGGGACACAAAAGAGGGAGTAAGGAGACAAATGTACCCAAACAACAAAAACATGCATTGCTCATCAATGGAATGTTTGTATTTTCACTGCCCAGTCTATTAAAAATGGCACTTATTTGTGATAAGGGTGGTAACTGCTTGACACTGGGATAATTCCAATTATCAATCTTTACTCTTGCAGTAATTATTTGGAAAGGTTTCTAACCAAAGATGATGCAAACAAAGATGGTGATACTCGTTTTCATTTTCCAGACAGCACATGCTTACCTGATTTTTTGCTTTGTATCTTCTGGGCTCATCTTGACATTGACCCAAGTTCTCAGGAAAAAAGAAATCACCATGAAAATATCACAAGAGGGTCATAATGTGGCAACAACTTAGCAGAGAACAGAAATCCACTCTCTCCAGTGTAGGATGCTCAGTTAATTCAAATTCCCCAAAGATGACTCATACCAGCTTCAGCCTAGGCCTTTCTTCCATGAAAATACTTTACATTTCTATGATCTGCATGGCGCAGCAATCTTTTTATTGAGCATAATGAAAGAGTTTTGTCACAAGGATGGGTTTATCTGTGAATCTCAGTCAGCCTCAACCTCAAATCTTTCCAAAGTTTGCCAGGTCCTGTGGATTACCAACCTGCACTTCTGGCTCCTTGTAGTAATTTTAAATTGATTGCCAAGATGATGTATAATCAGAATATTTGTCCTTTAAAGGCAGCCTTCTGCCTTAAGAAGCTAAACCGTTCCCAAGAAATTCTTCTCCATCTCCAGACAGAGAAAGAGCTGCCTCCCTTCTCTTCTGTCCTTCATGCCATAATTACAAACCAACCCTGGCTGTACAAGCACCAAAGTCCTTAAAGAAAAGCAGCAGAAGGAACTTAATTTCTTCACATCTCACTGCTCTCCAATATGATACATAAGCTGCAGCGAGGCTACAACACAGTTATGGGGGGGAAAAAAAATTACTGCAGCGTTGGGAGATGTCCCGGAGGGGATTCCCACTCCAAAGCGGATTTATTCCTCCCGTAGTGGCTGCTGCCACTGCACCATTTTTACAGCCCTGTGCTGGTTTCCCAGTTGGGCTCCTCTCGTTCTGCAATTATAGGGAGTAATTGAGCCCAACTAGGCTGCCTGTCTTTGTTTGAGGAAGCGAGAGGAGCGCCGAGGAGGGAAAGCGCGGCTCACGCGGAAAAGCGTCGGCAGAGGGATGGTGGGATTTGCCTGGGGAGTGACTGATGCCTTTTTGGGGATGCCTAAAACAGAGGCCAGACAAAATTAAGGGAATAAAAAGTTCTGTTTATTGATGGACCTTCAGGTACATTTCGGGCAGACAAAGCCCACCCCTCTAGAGGCTACACCCAAAAATGGACAATGGGTCATGGGTTTTCACACTTTTATAAGTTTTATCTTTTTGCATCTTGGGGGTTAATTTTCCAATTACAGCTTCAGGTAATGAAGTAATTTACCTCAAGTTTGCCCCTCCCCAACTCACTTTTGTTTCCATCCCTCAGGCCCTGGCACAGTGAGGTGTCCATGATTCCCAAGCCTGGACAGGAATTACTGTGTCTGACCAAAATGGGGAAGCAGCAGCTCACGCTGTGTGTGGAGTTTAGAGTTATACACTAAAAAATTGCAGGATTAGAAATATATTAAAAACATGAAAGCTGAAATTCGAAGGCATCATGACCAGGACAGATAAGGCAGTTTTTCACTGCTTTGCCCTTCACCACCTGGAACGTTTCTGAGCAGAAAAACACCAGTTTTGGTAAATCCAGTAGTATGTTCTTAAACTTGACAAGAAAAAAAACCCAAAACAACAGCAATTATTCATCAAGAAATTTCCTTGATGTTTCTTTAAACAAAGTTTCTGCCTTGTTAAAGGTGGAAAAAAATCTTCAAGGGTGGAGTTTCAAGGCTTAAAACTCCTTTAGCTGCTAAGAAATCAGCTCACACAGCCCTTTGTACCACACAAGGATGTAGCTCCTGGGGACCTTCTTTCTGTATATCCAGCATCTTGGAAAATCAGATTTGTATCCCACATGGTATTACCTGTGAAAATTCACCTTTGAAATCAGCAAATTATGTGGCTGTTAGGATTCGACAGTTCAAAAGGTGATTTTTTTTTCCACATTTCTTGAAACTTCTCATGCATTTCCACTTACTGTCTTCCATCATTTTGAAATTGAAATGATTGTGCTTTGAGCAAGCATTCACCTCAGCAAAAGGGAACAATCTTTATGATATTCAGTGTCCTGAAATATGGGGAGGAATAGTTCAGGTGGTAATAAATTTTACTGCCAGATAACACTTTATACATAGAGAACACATATTTGCCAGTGAAAAAATTTTAAAGTAAGGACCAATTAATTTTCATAGAAAGAATATTTTCCATATAAAAGAACCTTTCATCTACTTTACAGTTCATTGCATTTTACTGGATCTAATTTATATTTGCAAAGTAAAATTAAATTTTCCTTTTATATGAAAAAAAAAGAAATTATATTGAAAACATAGGGCATTAAAATATTCCCTCCATGAATGCAATTACGCAATGAAAAATAAAAAAGCGCCAACATTCTTCAGTCTGTGAAATTATGCAGGTATTTATTTAATTGCCAAATAAAATTCTGTTGAGGGGAGGAGCAAATAAAAGAGGAGCTGTCTGGCATGGGAATGACATCAGCCGTGTTTGCCTTGGAGAAAAAAAGAGGTCAGCGTAAGGCTAATTTTGAGTAATATTATTGTGACAATTATGTTTATACTGGCAATATAATGTGTTAAAGCAGGTCAGAGGCAGAAATTTTGGTGCTGCTGGCTCTGTTGTGAGCTGGGAGCCCACCAGGACATCTTTCTGTGGTTATCCACCAAGATAATCCACAAGAGATGAGTCCTCATGTGACTTCTGGCTGCTGTTACACCTTGCTGGTGACAAAATGTCTTAAACATGATGGACTCTTATCTGGGAGATAATTATCCCAATCACCAGAAACATGCTTTAACTTTAGCAAATATAAATCACTTTAATCTGACAGCTGCAAAAGAAAAGGTGTAATTGAAGGTCAGCAGCAAAAATTGTCAAAGCTTGATCTGAATTTTAAAGCTGAGAATTAAAAAAAAAAAAAAAAAAAAAAAATCAGTGTTCAAATATGGGAGAAAAGCAAACTTTTTTCCTTGCAGCAGGGATGTGAAAGGCTCAGCCCCTCACTGAGCAGGCTGAAGTCAGTCAGGTTTCCAGCTCACTTTGCTTACTGTGGATTTCAGCTCAGGCTTTAAATCTCATGCTGATGTGATTTAAAGGGGAAAAGCCATTCAGAGCTCTGGAAATCTGTGTTGGAGCCCAACCTGCTGACACCATCAGAAATTTGGGGGTTGCTACCACTGAGGTCAAACACTTATTTTAGAGCTCTCTGCTCCTTCTGCCTATGATTTTAGCTGTCAGCAAATGGCTTTGTGAGTTTTATGTGTCCTTTAATTCTGTGCACAGCCATGGGGTTTTGCCAGTGAGATTACCTGGGGCAGGAACAGAAGCACAGATGAGAAAGGAAGTAGTTTGCAATTAGATATTTTCACATTCCTTTAACCAGCTTGGCTTTTTAAAGGATAAATAACAACAGGACACTGGGCAGTTGTTGCAGATGGGAATGAAGAACAGAGGCCACTTGGTGAAGGATTTTCTAGAGATCAGTTCTAGATGGAAAATGTCACTTATTTAACAGACAGGGTGTATACTTAGATCAGATGTTAAGAAATTCTTCCCTGTGAGGGTGGGCAGGCCCTGGCTCAGGGTGCCCAGAGCAGCTGTGGCTGCCCCTGGATCCCTGGCAGTGCCCAAGGCCAGGTCGGACATTGGGGTTTGGAGCAGCCTGGGACAGTGGAAGGTGTCCCTGCCCATGGCAGAGGTGGCACTGGATGAGTGTTAAGGTCCCTTGACCTTTCAGATTCTGTGATAAATCCCAGCTTTCCTCAAGCTCAGCCTCATGGTAGAAAGATTCTCCCACTGGGGGAGAAGGACAGCGCCAGGAGACCAGGAGACACAAACAGATGCTGTGCATAAATGTTCACAGAAACAGTAAAGTATTCTGTAAAGATTTGTGGTCTTATCCATATAAACCTGAGAACTGACATTGTTTAAGGCAAAAAACTAAATCAAAATAAAAACCTCCTCACCATTCTTGGGAGCTCAGATCAAGGATCCCCAGCCCTGGGGAAGAGACAAGCAAGGAAAAACCATTCCAGGACTGGTTCCCAAAGAGCTCCATGTCCCAAATCTGATGTCTCAGAGCCTGAAGCTCCCCTTGTGCTTTGCTCCTTTCTACATCTGAGCACTGCAGGTTGGAGGATCTCTCCAGGAAAAGACATCTCACTCCTCACAGCACAGGCATAACCCTCCCATAACCCTCCCATAACCCTCCCATGACCCTCCTTTTCTCTCTCCCCCACACACACAGAGCCTTCCCAAAGGGACAATTTGAAATCAGGCTGAGAAGGCAAACTCTGCTTTTATCAACCTTACAGAGTGCCAGGCAAAATTCGCCAAGCTCCCTTTTTGGACACGTAATTGCTGTTTGCCTCCTCCTGGCTCCCACTCCCTGCAAACTGCGGATTTCCTCTCTCTTTTGTCAGCCACTGGTTCCACTGGCAGGGTTGAGCAGAGCAGTAAACAGATGAGGTATTATTTACTTGTGCCCGTGCCAGCAGCACATAATTCAGGCTGGACAGACTGCAGCAATTATGATGCATTTTTCATTCACTCAAATGAATCAATCACTTCGTTCATTTGTGAGCAAGAAGTAACAAAACAAAAGTTGTTTAAAAATATTAAATAAAAAAATCAAATCCAAATAACTTGCTTGTGGGGCAAAACCCAGAGAAAGAGTTTATTTTTTAAGGCCAACACTTACACAGAATTATCTTATATAATTAACAGCTCCTGGCTAATAACCGTTCAGCAAACAAATGTGTATCTACTGAAATGAACAGATGAATCATTATCATTTAGCACTTACAGGATAATAACAGGATGCAAAAATTATCAAAAAAAGGGAATACTTGAAAATCTACCAGTAAATGGCACCTCCAGAATAGTATGAATGTGAAAAATAGAGCGAGAAAAAGAAAAAAAAAATTAAACATGCAAAACTCCAGAGTCTCTACAGTGTGGCTCAGGCTTGAAACGACTCGATGGTGTTCAGTGTTGTATGCACAGACTGAGCATCGCTTGTGCCAAAAAGGGGGCAAAAATTTTAAAGGTAATGAAGGCAAAAGTGGAAGCAAAGGGATTTGAGTGTGTCTAGGTGTGGGTGTGCAAGTCTGTGTGCACAGGTGACACAGTGACACAGGTGACACAGTGACACAGTGACAACACCACCTTCCCTTCAAAGCCACCTGGGATGGCTCCCCACACCCCAGGGCAGCTGAGAGGAATTCTGCCCCGAGCATGGGAAGCTTGTCCAGCTCCCTGCAGGAAAACTGTGAGCAAACCCCATTTCTCCTGCATCTCTGCTCTTGCTGTCACCACAAGATTCCCCCCATCTTTTCCGGGAGGAAAGAAATGAGCCACAACCCCGATTAGCTAATTTCAGAAATAACTCTAATTTAGGCTTAAAGGCTCTGAAGCCATAATGGGGCTGCATTATGAATCTGATTGTCTGAAGTTAACGCTCCCTTTTTATTCATTTGTCTGGTAATTTATTTGTAAAAAGTAAGCAAACTGAAATGAGCAGGCAATCAGCTGCCCTGACACACTATTTTACCCAAGGGTATTCTCCAGGAACGGAGGCAGACTATTTCAGCCATACAATGTAATATTTATACCTCCATCATGAGAAGAACTCATGACCTTACTCCTAGATGTAATGAAAAAGTATATATTAAAAAAATAACCCTCTCTTTATAATGAAAGGCGTTGCAATACCCCAAACTCTAATACAAGTGGACAGAGATATTTTGGAGCATTGCAGGATGTGTTCCATTGGAGAAATATTCATCTGTATGTACCAAAGAGCACCTGCACAGAGCAGTTTTTGGGGGAAGTTTCCTTGCATTTGGACAGCTGTGAATTCAACTTTTCTGTGCATTTGTATTGAGACATATCAGCTTCACTTCTTTTACACAGATCTTTGCTTTTTGTACAATTTGTGAGCTGGGAAAAGCAGTCACTGATGAGAAGAATCTCTTCTGTCTCAAACCCAAGCAGGCTGCAGGTAAAAAATACCTGGTGGCTTCCCTGCCCTCTCAGAGTGACTGGTCAGGGGTAACTGGATAAATGGAGCAGGCTGTGGGCAATCCAAAAGATGAAGAAAAATCAGAGATGAAATTTTCCCTCAGGAGGAGCTTTTTGAGGGCTGCCCCTCTCACTTTGCAGTGGTTGGGGGAGATCCTGGCCAAGGTGCTACAAACAGCAGAGGATTTTTAATTTTCTAGGGCATGAAGAAATCATCCAAGGCTTTTCATAGACTGGAGGAGACATGCAGGGGAAGCCTTGTAAAAAAATACCCTGCAGAAGATACTCTCACAACTTGTGAATAGAACTAACTCTTGCAAAATGCAATATTTTGTCCTCAGCCTCATGCAGATTCATTTGGGTTATAATAGGTGATAATATTGAGGTGGTAATAGCTAGAAACAGAATTTGGGCCGGGGTGCACATGGCTGCAAAGGTCTGGGTAAGCACCAAACATGGGGCTCAGCTTGAATGAAATAATAATAATAATAATAATAATAATAATAATAATAATAATAATAATAACAATGACAGCAGCACAGGTTTCAGGCACAAACCAGCAGTGGATTATTGCTGTGCTCCCTCCTCCATCCCTTTGCAGAGCCCAGAGCCCTGCCCAGGCTCATGGACACCTCTTTTAGGGTAATTCCAGGGCAGGAGTAAAAGGCAGACAATAAGATGAAAGACAGTCTGCACCCGTGTTTCTCCTTGCTGGAGGCACGACCACTGAAAAGAGAATATTGTTCCTGTAACAAAGGTGCATATTGTGAACCCAAGCAGATGATGATGAACATTGGCCAGAGAGTTCCTGCAGCAGGCAGCAGGAAGGGTAAATTATACCAGGGAAAACTTAGGATTAAAATAACTCCATGATTAATTCCCTCTTTTACCTGGAATAAATAAACCTTTACCTCAGTAACTATTGTTATAATAGCTAGGCTGGTATGCTGGTATCTGCTAAAGAGCTAACATATTTAGTTTTATTGTTTTGTCAAAATATTAAGAATATCAATATATCTCCATAATTCAGTGTTATACAAAGAAGCATTTTTGTGCCATATATACCAAAGATTGTATTATACTTTTGAGATCATAGGTAATGATGACAAAGTGATCTGTGTTCAATTTCAGCATTAATGTCTGGTTTGAACAAAGCCTGAAATATGGTCTGGGAGCTAAGAGGCTTTAATATTAAGATCTTTAACTGTAATTTATGTGACAGAAGATAGGGTTTAGCATAATAAAATGTAATGGGCTCCTCGAATGAAGAGGACTAAGAGACAATTGAAAACAAGGTAAAAATGGTAAATTATAAATAACAGTAAATTTACCTTTATGTTGTTACTTCATTTATTTTTGATTTGTTAGACAGGCTCTGTAATTTTTCATTTTGCTACATTTGGAACCAGGCATTTCTGCACCTCAGGAATAATGGGCCGAAGGCACAGCAATACTGTTGGGCCACTCTTAAATAAACTGCATTAGGGCTGCAGACAGAAAACCTCTTTTCCCCCAAAATTTGTAATTTACCTGTAAAAATTCAGCTTGAGTTGCATCTCAGCACATAAATGTGGTGAGCAAATGCGCTTGCTCATTTTGCCTCCAAAATCAGTTTGGTTTTTTTTTTTTTTTTTGAAGTTGCTTAAGTGTAAAAAATGAGGAACATCTGTAACATTTTTCAATATTTGTTGGAAATCAGGGTGTTGAAAGGAAAATAACTTTAATAACGAGCTGGTCTTCTTGCAAGGTATGTTTTGCAATTTTTTTTGTGGATGGTGACAACTGTCTGAAGCTCCTCCCCATTACAGCTGAGATCCTGCACAGGCAGCACCACGCACTGAAATGGAAAATGGGTCTTAAGAATTTATCTGAAAGTTTACTGGAGTGGATGGAAACCTTTCCATTTTTAAAGGTCTCTCTCTGGGCCAGGTCCTGTGAGCCCTGCAATGACATGTCTGGAAGAAATNTGGGCCAGGTCCTGTGAGTCCTGCAATGGCATGTCTGGAAGAAATCAAGTAAATCAGGATAAAAACCCCCTGATCTATTTTGCTTCTTGTGTTCTTTTCCAGCTCTGGGACTTCTACCAGTCCAGCATCCTTTATCCTTTCTTTTTTTAGGGGCAATGGCTAAAAGGGCAGCCTGGTCTTGCAGTCTGCTCTGCAGATGGCCAAATTCAGTCTCTGTGTGTCTCCTTTTTTGCAGTAGCTCAACAGTTGTTTGTTGGTTTGGTTTCTTTTTTTGAAATCTGTGGAAATTAAAATTATTTTTCTCCTCAANCTGCATTCCATAAAATTTCCCAAGGGAAAATGCAAATCTTATAGGGAATGGTGTTTACTTTCATTCCAACAGCAGAACGTTGCAGGAAAATAACCAGCAGGAAAGCATGACAGAAACGAGGGAGGTGAAACAGATCCTTGTGCAGAACAATTAAAGAAGGCAACGACCCAATAATAGTCACAGTTTTGGGCAGGGATCTCCTCCCCCAGGGCTTGCACAGGAACAGAACAGAGGTGATGGTTCCTGCCCCACATCCCACCCCAGGGACCAGCTTGGGTCATCCCCATGGCCATGGAGAGGGAAAAGCTCAGTGATTCTTGAGGGCACTTTCACTCCTATTTTTTATGTTACAAATTATTTATATACCTGATCTAGACCAATGGCCTCCTAATATCCTTTGTGTATAACTGATCTAGAGACCACCAAAATATTTGGAAATCTTTCACTTTCTGTATAAACTGTTCTGGAGCCTCACAGAAGTAGAAACCAATCTTGAAATTAGTTCAAAAGAAAGTCTGTGGCATTTCCAAGAGGTAACCCTGATGAAATATAAATTAAAATAAATCCAAGGTTTTAATAATAATTAATAAAACATGCTGTGAACACCTTATAAATGACTGATACATAATGAATGAGTCATACAAATGTATTCATTAGCTAAAATTATCATACATAATAATTACATTTTCTGAAAAATTTATGATGGGGGAAAGTCTTTCCTTGGATATATTTGTGCAGCTTTTGCTAACTTCAGTGCAGACACACGTGTGTACTCAAGGCTGGAACGTGGCCCTGGGTGTGTGGGTATTGTCACATTAATAATTCTGGGAAGGGGCTTCCATGCTCTAAGTATATAAATTCCTCCTGCTGTATTTCTTATTTAAAAACCATGCTGTGTGTTAAATGAAATTCTGTAGCCCAAGGAATCTTTGCTGCAGACCTCTGCTTAAGTGAAAACTACAGGAAACATGATTTATAGGATTTTTTGTTGTTGTTTTGGTTTAGTTTTCTTAGACTTCAGCTGTCCACATATGAAGGCACGTAACATCCGTGACTATATTATTTAGCTGAGTGTTTTATTAAATTTGCCTCTGGAGTGAGTGAGGACTCTGTTTAGAAGTGCTTTGACTTCTGTGGGGTGCAGAGTTCCAGAGCTGATCCCAGGGATGATCAATCCTTCTGCAGCTTCTCAGATGGTTCGGAGTGGCAATGAATATTAAGACCCTGTGAAGTATTTTATCATACGAAAATCTGCTTCTATATTTAGAATATTGTCTAAAATCAAGGCCTCATCCAGCAAAGTTGTGCAGAGGTGCTGCTGCCATTGGAAAGGATATCTGTCCAAATTGACTTTTAGGTCAAGATAAAAAAAATCCATACATTGAACTGAATTCTCAAACAGGCCCAGCAACTGCCACCATGGTTTTCTCCAGCCCCTGTGGTCCCTGGCTCTCTGCAGTGTCACTGTCACTGCCATCGAGGGACCTGTCTCCCCAGGGCTGAGTTTTCTCCATCTCCTTGGGATAGGTAATTCTCCTGGGCATGCCTGCAGATGCCTTCCCTCCCCGGGACAACTGGCAATATCAGGGAGGTGTGTGCACCATTCAAAAGTTAAGCAGAAGCACAGAGGAGATCAAAGGTTATCAACAGCAGCGAGCTTTAATGGAGATTGCAGAGGAGAAAAGTAAAGGCTGATTTCAGGACACGGCCATTGTATTCAGTTCCAGTTACAAAATAGGGGAATTTGAGGATCAGATATGCAAGTGCAGGTGGTGGAGGACTGTAGCAACACAGTCAAAGAGTTTGAAAGAAATCCAAAGATTTTTTTTTTTTTTTTTAGAACAAAATACTTACGATTTATTCACTTGGGAAATGATATTCCTTTCCTGTCTTATCAACTGATCACATTTCTGCCTCTGTGAAATCTGACCCCGGGCTGGAAAGCACAAGATAGTGCAGATGGAGGGATTTTGCTTTTCTTCCCCAAAATGAGAGATGTGCCCTCCCTGTGCTGGAGCCAAACCATCTCATCATCCTGGACCACAGAGCCCGAGAGATGCGAGGAAAAATCCCCGACCCCTTTCCTGCAAGGCGTGGAAAACCCACACCACGCATTTCTTGGGATGGTTTCAGCAGGCTGCCTAGACAATTACTGCTCCAGATTAATAAGTGTGTTTTAAACACAGCGACACGTGTCTAAAATAAACACGCTTGCTTTATTAATTGCAGAAATCTGCCGTGACACTGTAGCGGAGCTGCTCTGGCGTAACAGGTTTTAGGATTTGATTACAGCACCATCTACTGGGTATGGAACTTCTCCTTTCCCCAAAGCCTCTCCTTTGCAGTAAAAGTCGAGAATCACTTTCACAAGATGAGTCAAGGGATAAAAAAAAGAAAAAAAGGTCATTTCATTAAGGTCTAAACTCGAAGGCTCTTGAAATCAGTACCAAGACTCATTAGCTTCAGTGGGATTCAGCTCTTTCTGGTGATGCTCACCTAGAGTCATATTTAAATTACAATCTTGGACTCAGTGATGGAAAACAGATCCAAAGAGTGAGACAGCAAGTTTGCTGCAATGCATTTCTTGTAATTATAACACGATATCCTCAATTTAACTGCTAAAGGCATTACAGCACTGAGTGGGTGTGCCTAGGCAGGTAGGAGTGAGCAAATAAATGTGATGTCCTCAGGCAAACCACTGAACGGCAGCAGAAAGCATTGAATTAATTTAAAGAAAGGAATTTTACTTAGGGGATTAATCAGTTAGACTTGACTCATAACATGTAATAGGAATCCCTTGTATTACTTGCAAAAAAAATTGATTCCCTCCCAGAGAGGGGGTATGTTCAAAAGCTGATTAGTGGAAGTAATGGTGAGAATATTTGCATTCCCCAATGATTGTTAATTTTGCACATAATCCAGACTCCCACTGACTTTTACACAGCTGTAAGTGTTCTGGACAGAACCCTGTTAGCATCTGAGGAGTGCTGGATGCCATCTGTCAGTACCAAATCCTTCTGTGGTAACTGCTCCTCAGCACAGGCCCCTCTAATGCAAAATCTTCTGTGGTAGATGGCACTCTTATTTTGTATCCCTAAATTGATTTTTGTACCCTTTATCAGGGAAATTTTAGGGAAAGAATACATACAGCTGATAGTAGCAGAGCTGGTAAAAGTAGGGGCTGATCCTGAGGTTCCCTCCTGTTGGAGCCTTGGTCCTTGGGGAAAAATTTGGTTTTTTGAACCACCTGGGTGGCAGGTGTGGCATCAAAAGCACCCCACAGCCCTTCTGCTCTCCATTCCCATTTGCCATTACATAGGAACGCTGGCCCCAGCACTGTGCTGTGATGGATGAACAAGAACAAAAAGTCCCTCCCTGAGTGACCTCGATCTCCATCTCATTGAGTCAGGTGCCACTTTTAAACTGGTACTGTGGAACTACATGAACAAACCCCAAAAGATTGTCTGAGTCCAAAAGGGCAGCTCACTTGCCCTTTTCATATACTGAAAATTATATATACACAAATATACACTTGATTTACTCTTCCTTGAGCTATTCTGTGATGTTGGAAGACAAATTCACCCTGCCTAATGGAAAAAGAACAAACCAAAACAAATCAGAAAAAAAAATAAACTAAATAAACTAAAAAAATAAACTAAATTCTACTTTGAAATCACTCTGATGTGGGGAAATACTAAGTCCTACTCAGGTAAGAGAATGAAATCCTGGGCACCATGCAGTAGGTGGCAAATCCTCACATGTGGTTGTTGGGAATGAGCTCTCACGTCATGTGTGGGATTATTTTTGTTCGTATCAGAACAGCCAGGAATAGCTCTGCCACTTGTCTGAGGTGAAGAACAACTGAGAAAAATGGCCTGAGCAGCTCTGCATTGTCACCTTCCCCTCAGAGTCTGATGCTGGTGGCAGCTGGAAGAGCTGCAAGACACCCTCAGCTCTCACCAAGTCCAGCCTGGCAATAGGATTGTGGGGTGCATTTGCTGACGGTCTTGGCTGTCTGCACTCCTGGCAAACCATCCAAGGCACCTCCTTTGACTGAACAGGACTCCAGACTTCCATCAGTTTCTACCAGGACATTTCAGCACATCTCTAATCCTTAATTTCTGCAATTAAACTTGTTTATTATTTCACTAAACCCATCAAGTTTCTCACTTTCCTATTGTTCTTTGAAAGGCTTCAACATGTCTTAGAGCTGTTAAATATTGTTTGGTCTATTGAATTTCTGTGTTTTCACTGGTGGTGAACATCCCATGTGAAATCATATTCTTTGCATAAGATGGCCCAATAATTCCTGCAAGATAGTTTCAGTGTGAGTGAAGGACGAACTCAGCCTCTATCCTAGATTTTTGTGGTTTTGTTCATGAGAAAGAAGTTGTCAAATCAAGCTTCAAGTTTTGAAAATGTTGGAAAGCAAATCCTTGATATATTCCAATGAAAAACATTTTGTATTTGCATAAGTATAAATACAGCAGTTGGAGCAAGCTATTTATTGTTGACACATTATTGTCTGAATACCATTAATTTTTGTTTTATTAGTAAGGTGGTATTTTCCCTGCATGTATAATTAGTGGACTTTTCTACTGGATGCGGCAGTGGGGCAGCAGGGCTTTGGTTTGGGATATCAAATTGTGAATTTCTTTTTTATAGTTAATACCAGCATATTTTGTTATTAGGTACTAGAGATTGAGTGCTCTATTGCAGGATGCTTTTAAAATCCCATCTGTTCCAAAAGGTTTATGAGACATTTTGGAGGTAAATTGTTAATTTTGTTTTGATCATAGTAAAGGAGAGGTTTGATGGCCCCAAAAATGTTTAGATGTCCTTTGCTTTTTGGTAATCTGCTGTGGCAGACAATGGAGTAACCCCAGGGGGAATACTGAGGAACAATGGCATGGTTAAAAAGTGATGGCAAAAGGAGTTTTTATCTGTCTATTTATCCATGATCTATCTACCCGTAGATTAATTTCTTATTGGTTTTTTTTTTCTATTTTTTTAAGTATGTAGTATTTCTACTTAGTATTAGAATTCACCTAGTGATACAACAATTCCCCTAATTTTTTAATTCTTGCTGTCCTCTGAGGCGTATGGGAAGGAAAATCTGAAGGCGTATCTGAAGGAAAATCCAGGAGAGCTGAAGGAAAATCTGGGAGAGCTGAAGGAAAATCTGGGAGAGCTGGACCTTTCCTGAAAGGCCTTTTAGGGTGATGGAGAGCAGATGGCTGAGGGTGATTGTGTGGATGGGGATGGTACCTGTGGTGACAAATGGCAATTCACTCGCGGTTGCCTCGCCCGACAGCCACTTCACACTTGTTATTTTCAGGATTATTTTGTCCCACGTTCCACCTGGCAATAGATCCTCTCTGAAAGGTATTAGAACACATTTTTCTCACAGGAGACTGAAAGCAGTGCAGGAAACGGGGCTGCCTGATGGAGAATCCTGCTTGGCTCGCTGGTGGCAGGAGGTTTAAACCCGGCACCTCCAAAATGGAACATCTGCATTTGGGAGAAGCAGTGGCCTGTGCTTTCAGAGAAGTGTGTAAAGAAATCATCCTTGAACATGATGGAACATCTCCAAAATGGAACATCTGCATTTGTGAGGAGCAGTGGCCTGTGCTTTCAGAGAAGTGTGTAAAGAAATCATGATGTTTGAACATGATGGAACGTCTCCAAAATGGAACATCTGCATTTGTGAGGAGCAGTGGCCTGTGCTTTCAGAGAAGTGTGTAAAGAAATCATCCTTGAACATGATGAACATCTCCAAAATGGAACATCTGCGTTTGTGAGGAGCAAGTGGCCTGTGCCTTCAGAGAGGTGTGTAAAGAAATCATGTTTGATCTGAGGGAATCCCACAAAAAACACCCGGGACCATGGGAAGATGAAATGCCTCCTTCCATATGTATGAGTTTTACTAAGCTAGTAATCCACAGTTTAAGGAACTTTTTTTTTTTTTTTTAAATTTAATAAAGAGGTTATTTTAAACTTAGATCTGCAAAACACTCATACCTCCAGCACATTGCCTCAGTGAAATATCCCTCTACATGAAAATATAGACAGTTAGTTTTTTCTTCCAAAGTGAAACACTGCAAGGTCTTTCATTACTGGTTTATTATGCTTTCTGTATCTTTGCTCATTTTTCACCAGTATTGCATTAAGTATTGATATTGATTTCTTGTAAATGGTACTGAAATGGATGGCTCACAGTTTTTGTTATTGTTCTGTAGCACTTGTATGTAATTTATTACAGCTGCAATGGAACCTGCCCCTTGCTGCCAGGGTTTAAATTAAATGTGCCATGTTTTGGCCCCTAGTAGTCACACACATTTCTCATTCTGGATCTGAAAGTGTTATGTACCGAGCAACTTTTTAAATTACTTCCTTGATATTATTTAAAAAGTTTATTTCAATAATCTTGGTAATTAATATGTAATATACTGGTTGAATTAATAACATTTTTCTTTTCCATTACAGAGACTAATTGCTGTCCTGTAAAAATAACATGGAATGGCTGGTAGCCATGCCTGGCTTTCCTCTTTGTGGGAGAAAAAGGGGAAATCAGCTCCTAAATTTTTCAGTGAGTGTTGGATCTAAGTCTTTACTTGTGCACAATGAAAAAAAAAAAAGATATTGGTGCAGAGGAGGGACAGCCCAGCTGGAGGGGAAATTCTTTGGACTGGAAGGGAAATTCTTTGGACTGGAAGGGAAATTCTTTGGACCATGCTTTAATGCTAAGTGGACTTAGTTTTGGCTCAAAACTTGACTTGGAACCATCAATTAACTTGATTTTATGAGAATGAAGCTGCAGCACCGACAAAAATGAAAGTCCCCATACCAAAAATCTCCATACATGTGGTTCCTTCATGGAGGGTTTGTAGAGAAAATAATATTGAGAGAACACCTGCGGTTTTAACAAAAAACCCCCTCCAACTGATAAAATAGTATTAACACAATGATGTTGAGAGATAATTTTTGTATATTTCCTAGTTTTGTTTGCTGATATTTCATTACAAATAGAAGCTGCTATCCTGGCAGGGAGTGAACATTTTTTGAGTCTACCCACGGACAACCTTCTGCTCTATGATTTGGAAAGGACTGGGATGGAGGAAGGGGATTTGGTGCTTTAAGGGTCTCTTTCCTCCTCTTGCTGGGTTTCTGTGGGTGCAGCTCTGGGCTGTGGGTGTTCCAAGGCCATCAGTGTTGCTCTCATGGAATTGCACGGTGTAAAGCACTTTTTACTTGTAACTCCTTCCAGAAGCCATTTATATTGAAACGTGGAGCTTTTCACACAAGATTAACTGAAACCCTTCACAAAAAGTCTTAGTTCCCGTTCACTGAATAAATCCAATTGCCATTTCACAAGCTCTTCTCGGGCATTTCCTCCCCTTGATTTTGGACAACATCCCTTACTCTTCCTCTGACAGCCTCAGACAGGTCTGTCCCACTCAGTCCCCTCTGCTCATCCCAGAGTGGCTGGACTCCCAGGCTTTTTTAATTGACATCTTTCAAGCAAAACAGGAATATTTTCACAGCAATCACATTTCAAAAAATTCAACATTTATGTAACAAAGAGGTTGAAGCTGCTGCTTTTAAGGCTGGTGTGAACACAAAGAGGACACGGCCAAAATTCTCAGGGATCACAAGGTTTTCACAAGGCAGGGAATTGCTGCTCCACCACCATGCATGTGTTGGGAAGGGATCTCATGGAATGACATTGCATTAACCAAAAAAGCATCTTTAAGGCATTAAATCCTAGAATTACAGAATAGTTTTGGTTGGAAGGTGGACATCTAGTCCACCTCCCTGCAATGAGCAGGGACATCTCCAACCAGGCTATTCCAAGCCCTGTCCAGCCTGGCCTTGGACACTTCCAGGGATCCAGGGGCAGCCACAGCTGCTCTGGGCACCCTGTGCCAGGGCCTGCCCATCCTCACAGGGAACAATTCCTGCCCAATATCCCATCTAACCAGTGGGAAGCCATTCCCTGTGTCCTGTCCCTCCATGCTCTTGTCCCAAATCCCTCTCCAGCTCTCCTGGAGCCCCTTTAGGCACCCCAGATCTGAGAACTGGAAGATTTTGTTGTGATATATGGAGTATCTGCCATGCCAATCTTTCCCCCCACTCCTCATGTCTCTCTGTTGTTCCACCCTAAATAAAAGCCTATTTAAATACCACCACTCCAGGTGTAGCATATCCAATAATGTGCCAAAAATTCTTCCCTTGATAATGACACAAATTGCTTTTACTGGGCCTTGGTCCTTGGTCGTCAAATCACAACAAGGCATTCTCCAATTTGTGATTAATTTTAGCCACCATATTCACACATTTTGCTGCTGTGGGAAACCTTGTGTTGAAGAGAGTAAATGGATTCATTAAGAAGATAAAGAAGAAAAATTCATCTCCTTAATTTTTTCCCTCCCCAAAAGGCAAATTATCAACCTAGGAGGCTTGGTTTCCCTGTTGGAAGGAATTGCTTGTAATTTTTGCTTTATGTTAGTTTGTTCAAGACCCCTGGAAGCAACAGGTCCAGACCCCAGAGCTCATATTGCACCGGTGCTGATGTTTTGTGCAGCTGGAAAAGCCTGAGCCTCAGAGGTGCTAATCTGATCTATCAGTATCGGTGTCCCACACCTCAGCCCCGGTGCAGGAAATTAAAGAGTGAGATCTGCAAGGGAACTATTTCATAATGCTTTAAACAAATGAACTCCTTAACATTTTATGATCTCTGGAAGATTGTTTTGTTGGCAGCAGCACTGTCTGCAGCGGGAAGCATTTGCTGGAGAAGCAGTGGCGTGGCAGTCATGGCAGGCACAGCCCAGAAAATCTGCACTGGGGACACTTACTTGAGCTTTCTCATTACTGGGTAAATTACTCAATCTTTGTCAATTTTCATTTGGGCCGAGTTTCATGGGAAGAACTGTCCCAAATCTAGGACTGCAGCTTGCTTTATGTGGAGAAATCACTCGCTTCACCCAGCCTTCCTCCCAGGTGTCACCAGGAGCATTTCACTGATGTGGGCAGTTCACAAATCAAGTAACCTCCTACATTTTCTCCCCTGCTTGGTTCAGAGGGGTTTGTGATGATACCTGACCATTAAAGCTCTTTGCTGGTTTATGCTATTTAGAATCTTGTCCCTTCCTTTTATACCATTTCCAGGAGATTTCAATTCACTTTCCTGCCCCTTTGCCACCCTCTGCACTGCAGAGGGGTGGAGGGAGACATCCAGCCCTGAATCAGCAGGCTGCAGCTCTCTCCATGCCTGCAGAGAAATAAATGCAGCCTCTGCTCAGCTAGAGGCTCCAGACTAACACCTCCCGTTAATTTCCCAGTGCCCCCAAGAGAAAAAAGGTGTATAAAAAAGGGAGCAGGGATTCCTCAAGGAGAACGGTAATGTACCCTCTCCACAAATTACCAGCAGACCTTTAGAGGAGCTGATCACCCATAAAAAGCTTCGGAGGAGTCATTACAGTCATGGAGCTGCTGGGGGGTTTATGGCTCCTGCTCCCCAGAGGGCCAGGCAGGGGTGGCCTGATGCAAAACCACGCTGGAGGGGCTGGGAGGTGGCTCAGGCACCCTTGGCCAGTGAGACTTCCCAGCTGGAGAGGGACGGAGCTGAAGAACCCCAAACATCCATGCCAGGAGAGCTGTGAGGGACTCAGATCTGCCTTCCTCCTCTGGAGCAGGAATGGGCTGGAAGCTGCCAGCAGTGAGGAGTTGTGCCAGGTTTTTACCCCAAAGCTCCTTTGGGATTTGTCCTTCCTCCTCATGTCCCTGCTGCTCAGCTGTGTGTGTGGCCTGGGGCTGGTGAGTGACAAATGGTGGGGACCTTTTGCCACCTCTGACTCCCTGGCAGGAGGGTGCAGCCAGGTCAGCTCTGCCCCCTGGAACAAGGGAGAGCACAAGGGGAAATGGCCTCAAGGTGCACCGTGGGAGGTTTAGGTTGGATATGAGGGGAATTTTTCACTGGAAGGGTTTTTAAATGCTGGATCAAGATGCCCAGGAAAGAGGTGGAGTCACCATCCCTGGAAATGTTCAAAAATCAAGTAGATGTGGCATTTAGGGATCTGGTTTAATGGGGGACCTGGGTTGTGGTTGGACTGCACACCAGAATGTGTCTGCAAAATTCCCAAATTCAGTCCAGTTTTGGATAGGACTCAATTATCTTTTATTAGTATCTTCTTCAAATCTTTGAATGTAAAAAAAGATCATTCTGGGAATGAGCTGATGATGTGTCCCCTTTTCCTGCCTCTTTTTGGAGGGGAGAGATGAATTGAAACATTCATTTGGAGGGGAGAATTGAATTGAATAAAAACCAGAACATTTCAGATTAACCACAGCACGTATGTTGGACACAGTTGACCATCTGAGAGTATTGGCTATTGCTGCTCTCTTTGTTATAGAATCAATGAAAATAAAACTAGAAATTCAGATTGAAAACAAGCTCTATGGCAGAATAGAGATTAAGTTTCTGTGCATGTTCTGCAGAGGAATTACAGGCACTCTCCTTGCTGTTAGACTCCATTTTATTTCCTATCTGTACTGCAACATAAAAAAGCTTAACTCAGGAATGATCTATGTAAAGAATTCTTAAATTTGATAATATTCTTATCATTTGCCATCCAACACTTCTCTTTTTTTATTTTACAAGCAGGATCTTGCAGTATCTATGCAGCTCCACTTCACTCTTTGTGTTCCTTTTTGGCCTCATTTGCTGGCAGGGAGCTGTCACTGGTGTGAGAATATCACAAAATCAAATCATATGGAAAAACATAGTCCAGCCAGGAAAGGTTAACAAACAACCCGTGATCCCAAGTAGGTTTATCAGAGTTAATTTTTCTTCCAGTTACCAGGACAGAAGGAAATTCAAGTATTTCAAATAGCAAACAAATCTTCAAGTATAGTACACACATAAAATCCTGAACAAATGTTTACTGACTACAACACCTGGAACAATTAGGGTGGTGCAGTGGGTTTGATTTAAGAGGGGGAGCCTTGCAGATGTGTGCTGAGCACAATCCCCCTGTCCTCCAAAGCACAGAGCAGCCCCAGCCTCCATCCCTCTGCTGCTCTTCTTGAACTAATCTTGTACTTACCCATAATTGATGCTCTCCACTGCAGGGAATGGGATGGGAAAAGGTGGTGATTTGGCAGCTGTGTTTGCTGCACTTATTTTGACTCATTTTTACTCCAGTGTGTGCCGAATATGGGTCAGAGCTTTCACTGCCCAGCAGTGCAAGGAAACCTGCATTCCATTAAGGAAAGGTGTACAAGTGGTGGCTTTTCAGCCATTTTTCCAGCCAGATGCATTAGGTGATTATTTATAAAAATTCTATTATTATTTATAAAAATTATAAAAATTGTATTATTATTTATAAAAATCTCTCTCTATAAAAGTCTTTATTCAAAGTTACTTTTAGATTCATGAGTCCAAAGAGAAACAAAATTAGCAGGTTTCACATTTTCATTCTTTTTCTTAAACCACCTTGGCCAGCAGGGAGGTGCCACGTGGGGGTTTGTGGGGGCAGTGGAGGACAGGACTGGCAGATGTCCCCTTCCAGCATCCTCCTTGTGGGAATGCAGCACACACAGCCTTTCACAGCAGCAGCTCCTTAAATTCCTCACCGCGTGTCAGAAGGCAGCTGGATGTGAAAATAAACCTCACCCACCGAAAATTTGTAAAAGAGAGGAGATGAAAACATTGTGCTTGTCCTACAAACCTGAGCCAGGCCATGCCAGGAGAGCAGAAGGAGCTGCTCTCAAAATACTCTGTTTATCTCTGCTCATAACTCTTCGTGTGTCTCTTGAACTTCCTTCTTCTTCTTCCCCTTTCTTCAGGCAGCCTGGAGAAATTGAGATTTTCTCAGCACTGTCAGTCTGGTTTTGGCAGAACATCACATTAAAAAAGCCAATTTCACAACTGAAGAGCTTCATCTGAGGATCCCTGGCCTGCATAGGGTTCTGCTCTGTTTGGGCTGGGGAGGTGATGTTACCTGACTAAGCCTCGATTAGTGGGTAAGAGGTGAAGCTGCATCAAATCCCAGATGGATCAGAGAATTATAGAAAAAAACTCCCAAAAATTCTTGCAAGTGATTTTAGCAACTGTGGTACAGGCAAGGTGAGAGTGGGGAAAGGACTAAGTTTAATAAAATTATTATGATTTTATAAATGGCTTTCAAAATTCCAAGCGGCTTCTCAAGGATTGATTTTTCTGTCAAGACGTTGGACAAGACTTAATAAATCCTTATATTCATGGGAACCCTACAGTCAAACAAGCCCTAATAGATATGTATGTATGCATATATGAAATTTAAAGTAATTTTTTAAAAATAGCTTTCTTTATCCTTTTGATGGAAAACAATCTTGCTGAAGAAACCATTCTGAACAGAATTTTTTTTCCATGTGGCCTCATCATGTGCTTGGAAATCACAGGTATTTTGGAGACATGGTTTTGTATGCCAGGCATAAAAATTGGCGTAAAATCTGCACAAGATCAGATTGGATTCAATCCTTTTGGAAATTTAATCTTCCCCCAGCCTAGCACGTGCTTGGGAAAATTAAGTCTAAGATACCAAAGACATTGGAAGGACTAATTAAATAAAGCTCAGCAAAACATCATATATTTTAGCAATGTATTTTATATTTTTTGTAGATATAGCTGAAATATATGGAAAGAAAAAAAGGCATAAGATGTATGATAGAAACACTATTCCAATTAAAAAATAAGTATTACTTAATTGCATTTACCTTACACTGTCAGCAGGCTTGTTATTGAGAAATTCGGATAAGAAACAGCAGAAAAAATTGTGAATCTCTTGGTTTTTTCCCCAGAATATTCCCAGGAATAATTCCTGACCCATGAAATGTTTGTCTGTAGGGTGCACCCGGCAACTTGAAATTTAAGATGCACTGGACATACATTATATCAGTCATATCATCAGTTATATCATGTTATATAGTCTTGACTGGACATATGTTATAACAAATTGCTGATTCAGTGTCTTCTAATGAGGTCTGCAAAGCAAACTCTTGCCTTTACACAGGAGATAACTGTTTTCTCCAGGGGAAGGAAGTGGGAGTAGAAAATCGTAAAGCCAGAGGAGGGAAACCAGAGCTGGAGTAAACCTTGTTTGTCTTCAAGAGAACATTCACTTTTTTTTTTTTTTGGCTTGCTACTCAATTCCGTTCCACCATATTCCTCACAGAGGATTAGATTTTCTAGCTGATGACAGTATTTTTTTAGAAAACTAATGTCTTCAATGCATCCTCTCTGGAAGCCTTGCTTGGTCTAAATATCGATTGGATTTTACTACCAGCCAAGGTCAGAAACTGAAGAGGTTCTTGCTGCAGCAAGCTGTGTATTAATCTCAATATCAACTAAGCACCTAAACTGTTATTGGAATTTGATGATCAATCACATCTTTGAAAAGTACTTAGTATGACATTTGTTGGACTGCCATATTTCGTGTTATACAGTCACACCTGATGGTTCAATAACTGGAAAAATACCAGCAAAGGCTCTCTTCAGTTCTTTGTGCAGACAGGATCTGCCTCATAATTCACATTTCTTGCTTTTACCCACATTAATAGGCATTAAGCAGCATTAGAAGGTTTTCTTGCTGCTCACTTGCATTGCATTAGAAAATACACCGCTGTTACACGTATTTAGGCAGACAAACACACAAAACCTTCTTCCAGAAGAACATTTCTTAATTCCTCACCCTGCAGCCTTTCCATTTGGAAATGCCACCATTAAATGCAGCTGCAGTGACTCAGTCTGTTCCTCTGCCATTAAATGCTCTGCTCTATTCTGTGGGAACGTGGGAGGGGATATTTGCTCATCCTGGCCACAGTGAGGAATGGTTGTCACAGGTTTTCTTTCTGTTCTGCCTTAAACAAGTGCTGGAGAAGTAAAATGATAGAATCACAAAATTATTTGGGTTTGAAGGCTCATCTTGTCCCACCCCTGCCATGGCAGAGACAACTTCCACTGTCCCAGGGTGCTCCAAGCCCTGTCCAACCTGGCCTTGGACATCTCCAGGGATGGGGCAGCCACAGCTTCTCTCTTCAAAGCCCATCCTCCAAAACCTTTTAAATATTTACCAGTCCATTTCCTTCCTCACTTGCTTCCCAAGATGAGTTTCACTGAATTAAAATAAGAAAAAGTTTCCAAGAATGAAATCAACAGATGATACCCAAAAGTTCTCACGGCACAAGGCCAAGGCTGTCACAAGTGTTTATACACATTTAGAGCAATGGCTTGTGTCAGATCTGAAATCTACACCAGAATGAAGCAGGAGCTCTCAGCACACTCTTAACTTTTCTCTGTCCATTCTTTATCAAATGGAGAGGCAGGGAAAAAATTCAGAATTCAGGATATCATAAACAGCTTTAAAATTCATGGCTTGATTTAGCAGCCAAGCACAAACATGGTCCTCATTTTCTGTGGGATCTGGGGTTTTTTTGGTTGTTTTAATTATTTTCTTTTTTGTTTGTTTGTTTGAGAGGTTTTGTTCGTTTCTTGTTTTCTTTACTTGAACCAGTCTGGAATTTCTCTGTTTTAATTCCCAAGAAAGTCCATTAATGAGACTAATGCAGATGCTTTGCTTATTTTAAGCATCATCTGCTATTACATCATTAAAAAAAAAATCAGCATCACTCCAACTGCAAGGACCTTCCAATTTTCAAGCACATAAAACGTGATAAGTGAACTTCTCCCTTCTGAAATATGCGTTGCACCCTCTGAACGAGCTGGAAAGAAAGCAGAAAGGATGGATTTATCAGGCATCAAGTTCATCCATCCAGGTGTTGCCAAGCTCGTTTTTGTTGCTGGCTGTGGGTAATTTTGAGATGGTTTGTAAATTTAATTGACCATGTATGAAGTGTGCACAGGCCGTGCACAATCAGCAGCGTTGCTGAGATTAGCAGCTCCATTTCTTAGCTAAGCAGGTCTAATGTGCTTTATTGGAAGGAAAATACACCCTGAGGCATTTTAAACATTGCAGCCAGGTAGGATGAAACTCACTGCAGTGGATGTGTTTGGAGTAGGTCAGAAATTAAAGAATTTTTGGGCTGTCAGTCACAGCAGTCAAACTTTGGGCAGAAATTACCTGACTGAGGTACCTGTTGTTGGTACCTCAGTGCCTCAGGACAGAGAAAAGAAGAATCCTGGGATATTTGCTGTTGGTGGGCAGGTATTTATGTTAGGTAATGCTACAAATCAAGGCCTAGAAC